>ML807833.1:46932-87248 GCA_009831015.1 Picea engelmannii
TAAATTATAAAAACACATCAACTCCATAAAATATAAAATTCTTTCTCTTTAAAAAACCAAAAAATTGTTTGAAACTTTGAAATCATCTTTCAAATCACATATTGATATTGTATCTTTTTTAGGAGACATGAACCATAAGACTTTTAGATTTATTTGTTAGGAACGTTAAAGGTCCATAACATCATGGATTCAACACAACACAATTGACAAAAGGAAACTATGCAACACAACACAATTGACAAAAGGAAACTATGGGATGCGAGTTATTTGAAAAACTAGTTTGTTTTCATTGCAATAAAATATTATTAAAGGAAAGCATGATTAACTTATCATAAAGGGGTAAAGTTTTGGTTATCTTATTTAAAGTTTAAATCTTTTTGGCATATGCATGTGCACTGTGTTAATTTAAAACGAAAATTTTCATAATTTTAGTATTTATTTTTATTTTTTTAATTTAAAATATATCAAATAATATATATATATATATATATATATATATATATATATATATATATATATATATATATGCAATTTAATACGAGTCTAGATTCATCTTAATCTTAGATTTATTAAGTGTTGAGAAGGATAAAATCTTTTGAGGTGTAAACCTCTTTTATAATATAAAATTTGAGGAAAGGTTTGCACTTCAAGAAATTTGATCCCTCTCGGTACTTGATAAATCAGATGTTAAGATGAATCTAGGTTGGTTTCAGTCGTGGGCACTCACACAAAATTTGTAGATGATCAACATTATGTATATGTATATGTTCAAGATTGATCTGATCATTTAAAATTTACTCACTTTTCTCAGTTGGTTGAAAGTATAGAGAGTATTATGGAGAAGGATCAATGTCAATCTGTCTTCTTCATTTTTTAGTATATTGACATAATTTGTAGATAATCAAAATTATGTATATGTATATGTCTAAGATTAATAGATAATCATTTGAAATTTACTCACTTTCCTCAATGGGTTGAAAGTATAGAGAGTATTATCGAGGAGGATCAATGCCAATCTATCTTCTTCATCTTTTAGTATAGTGACACAATTTGTAGAAGATCAAAAATATGTATATGTCTATTTCTGAGAAGAATCTGGTCATTTTAAATTTATTCAATTTCCTCAGTTTGTTAAGAACATAGAGAGTATTATTCAGAGGCATACTTTAAGTGTTACATGAGGAATAAGTTGAATAGAAATAAAGTAACAATGTTGAATGAATCAATGCATGTACATTGAAATCAATGCATTGATTTCAGTGTACATGTCAACTTCTAGATGCATTGATTTAAGTGTTCATGTCAATTTCTAACGCATTGATTTTAGTGTACATGTCAATTTCTAATGCATTGATTCCAGTGTACATGTCAATTTCTATTTTTGCTATATATATATATATATATATATATATATATATATATATAAAATTGTTGATTGTCAATTTCTAACGCTTTGATTTCAGTGTACATGTCAATTTGTATTTCTATTCAATGTCAATTTCAATTTCTTTTTGTATTTCAATCTCAATCTCAATTTCAATTTCTATGTTGATTTATATTCAATGTAAATTTCTATTTCTTTTTCAATTTCTATTCAATTTGCGCATTGATTTCAGTGTACATGTCCATTTCTAGATGCGTTGATTTAAGTGTACATGTGACTTTAACGCATTGATTTTAGTATACATGTCAATTTCTATTCTTCTTTCAATTTCTAATGCATTGATTTCAATGTACATGTCAATTTCTAACACATTGATTTCAATGTACAATTTCAATTTCAATGTCCATTTCAATTTCTATTTAATTTCTAATGAATTGATTTAAGTGTACATGTTTAATTTATATTTCCATTTCAATTTCTAACGCATTGATTTCAATGTACATGTCAATTTCTATTTCTATTTCTATTCAATATACATATACATAATTGTTAATGAAAGTGTACATGTCAATTTCTAATGCATTCATTTCATTGTACATATCAATTTCAATTTTTATTCAATTTATATTTATATTTCACGTGTATATCACATTTCATTTGCAGTTTAATATAATAGGAACTCTTGTTTGGATGGCTATACCTTGAATATAAAACATCTTATAATGTGGATGGATATACATTGAATATAAAATATCCCCATAATGTGTATGGCTATACATGGAATATAAAATATCCCATGACCTGGTAGACTTTGTTGGATAGGTTGTTATGGTAGAATTTGCAATTTTTTCTCAAGATTTATTATAAAATGTGTACTTAGTTTAATTTTTTTAATTAAGTAAGGTTTGTGTTTTATGTAAGTTAAAAGAGTTAGTGTTTATCCCATCAATCAATTTGAAGTAATGAAGTACGATTTTGAATCAACCAATCTTTGTGATATTAGAAAGTGGAAGATGAAAAACACTTTTACTTAAAATGTTTGACCTATGCATACACAAAATTTCAATTTGAAGTAACGAAATAAGATTTTACATCAACCAATCTTTGTAATATTAAAAAGTGGATGATGAAAAACACCTTTACTTAAAAAAATTTACCTATGCACACATTAAATTTCAATTTCACAATATTTGTAACATCATTGATCTTTAAAACTTGTTAATTCATGATGATCAAAGAGATGTATGAAAGTTTTTCTTCAATTTTTTTTATCATAGAAACAAAATGTTAAAGCAAATCAATTAAATTCTTATCAAGTTTCTTAAGGTTCAATAGAACAAAGTTGATCTCCCTGGATGGTAATCACTGTCATCATCATTATTATTTGACTAGAATAACCTTACTTTCTGTAATATCCCCACTATGATCCCTAGTTTAATTAATGCATAATGTAGATAAGAATATGGATGTGGCTAAGCGATGTAATATGTGAAATGTATTTTATGTTTTTAATAAAAATAATGTGATGCCAACTGCTACGAATGGATAGAGATGGGCGTTGATTAATCCACAAGTGAGGGGGATGCCTGAGAGTGTCTAAAAGGGGGGTCAAAGGGAAAAGGGTTTATGGGTGTTAATCCAAACCAAATTTTCTAAATTTATTTATCATTGGGGAAAACTTCTATTTCAGTTTGAGTGTCTGAGAGCCCAATCATTAAACTCATGTAAGAGGGTGGGTGTGAGAGTCACATCCCATAGTTATTGGAAATCATGGGAAAGAAGCAATCAACATTAGGTAGAGTGAGTAGTCAATGGTCTTGGAAAGATAGAGGAAATTTGTATGGGTTGTTACAGGTATTTTTTACAGGAAAAGTTAGACATAAATAGCAAGAAAAAATGGGGAATAAGAGCATGAGAGCTGGAACAACAAAGGTGGGTGAATTCTAGAGCATTCTGGAGTATATTGGAGCTGGATATTAAAGAGCCAGGTTGTCAGGCTTGAAGAGTGAACTCTTGGGTGAGTGGCACTATATCAACAAGTGTTTTTTATTAGTTTGTTGGTATTTTTCCCTAGCAGTGAGTTCCTTTGAGTTCTCAGCTGATATATTCCTAACTACATGTCCCAGAGAGACCCTGGTAAATGAATCAGATGCCCAATGGACTGAGAGCAGTGAAGGGGTACATTCCTTGGGTTGGGCAGGGCAAGAGAGAGAGAGTTGGAGGGAATCCATGATAGTTGTAGGATAAAACCAATGGGTTGTGTGATATTGAGCTGTGAGGGAATACAGGCACCCTTATTTTGTGGATTCCTAGCACCTGCTTAGGGGTGACTTGCTATTGATATTTGGAACAACATGTCTATGGTTGGGTGGAACATCCTTCCCAGATAGTTGGTTGCAGAAACATTTTATAAAAGATAAGTGTCTATCTATTTTTCTCAGTTATTTATGAGTTCATGGTTGTGCACTTACTTTGTGAATGAGAATGGTTTTCTATATGTTGTTATAAATGTTTTATCAGTTGCATTCATGGTATTTTAGTGTTGTAGATGTATTTAATTATGGGTATCATAGATTAGTTGAACATATGTTTAAATCATAGCTAGTAAACTACACGATTTTATTAGCAAAAAAAAATCATTTTTATGCATGTTTCCATGTAGTAATGTTCCTTGGTTAAGTTGGGGGGGCATTACAGAATGGCATTAGAGCTCAAGTTTCAATATTAAGGTTGTATGGGCTAGGATCCAACACAAATTGAGTAGATTCGTGGTTATAGATTTCATCGTGTGGATAATTTGGGGGAAAATAGTGAACATAAGTGAAATCCCCAAATTAAGAGCAGGTTTCGAGTTTTAGTACTTCAGAGCAGTTGAAGAAGGTAATTCCTGGTGTCGAGTTGCAGGTTGTAGACTCGATTTTGGCCTAGAGGGTTGACATCCTGTAAAATTCAAGACGATCATGAAGTCTAGTAATTAACGGCCCAGATTGATTCGACCTGAAGAATTAGTGGTCAAGATTCAGTCGCAAGAGGCTCAAGCAAGACATTCCCGAAAGGCATTTGGGAAGAAGGTTTCAGAAGGACTTAGAATTGGGCATGAGATTGAGTCTGAAGGGAGAATCTAGAAATAACAAGAGTCGCCAGATCAATCGAGGCCATTCTTAGTCGTCAGAACTTGTAGAGATGTTCTTTCGGAAAAGTGTTTTCGGAAGAGTTCGTTTGGAAGGTTGGGTGTGTTTTGGCTATTGACAAAGTCAGTCTGATTAAGGTAACCAGTGGCTATTTTTGGGGCCCGAGATGATCGTGGTCATTGATTGGCATGATGTCTAATTGTCTGATCTATCAAATGAGCATGTTGTTTTGAAAGGGTTGATGATGGAGGATAATGCCATATAATTCGCCATGTCAATGTGCAATTTCAGAGGACATGTCATCAAGGGAGGGAGAATCCACCAATGCCACGTAGCGTTTGTGTACAAGTTTGCAGAAGGAAGTTGTTAGAGGGTTCATTCTGGAAGGTTTTTGATGGGTGAGTCCGACAGAGAGGCCCTAATAGGCTATTGAATCTCGGAGTTTGGAAAGATCAAGGAGCAAGGAAATGTCATTTCCCATGGAGGTTTCCCAATGGAAAGAGTCCTATAGTTTTTCAGACTATAGATTTTGAAGACATCCGCGTACTAGAAATTTGGACTTCCTATGGGAAAAGTCCGAGAAAGAGCTTCTGAAAAGCCTGCAGAGGTCTAGCAACAGCTTGGAAATGCCAAGAAGATCAATGATTGGGATTGATTTCAATTTTGAAAGCAATTGTCTAGATCTAAAGATTGTTACAACAATAATTTAATGAACTTTTCTATGAAAATTTAAGTTTTCGAAGGTCTTCATCTTATAGGGCATTTTTGAGGGCCTAAACAATGTTTTTAGAAAATAAAATGTGTCCTCCCGGGACATAGAGTTTTTCTTCTAAAATTATGGAGCTCAGAGATAATTTCCCAGAAAGCTAAACTACTCCCCAAACAGAGCTTGTATGACGGAGTTACAACCAAAACAGTCAAGAGTAAAAATTTAGTACTAGGTTTCTTCTAGAGGGCATAACTTGTAGCTCGGAAGTTAGTTTGGGGCCCAAGATCAGTCTATGGAAATCTAATGGATTGTAGAAGTTAGCCATGGAGCCTGATTTGAGTTATGGGTAGTTGGAAATGTGTTGGGAGAGAAAGAGGACACTTGTAGCAGGCGGGGTTGAAGAAAAGGGAAAATGGTCAAAACTTTCAAAGACCGTAACTTTTTGCTTGAAGCTGAAAATTGGGAAAATAAATAGTAGATGGAAAGGTATTGAAGAGGAGAATCCCTATATAGACCCATAAAATTATTTTGAACAAAACACTTTACAGTCAACTCAAGAGAAGATGGTTGATGGCATTAAAGGGGTAGAAAAAATTATGATTTCTTTTCCAAATTGTGTATGTCTTTATTTTCATCTAACAGAAATTGTTTGCATGCACATTTTTGGCAGAATTAGAGGTTCATAGAATAAATTTGGTTTCTATATGAGAACCATAGAAATGGAATATTCCCAAGGGTCCTACAATCATGAAGAATAATTCATAGGTCTGCATGTCATCATGGGAAATGTTGAGACATAGTCCAATGGAAGAAGAGATAGGTAAGAGCTTGTAACTATGAGGAGAATATAGAGAGGAGTGCAGATTTTTATGGATGATAATGAAAATACTATGAGGTATAAATATTAGGAGGAAATACTTCAGAGATTGAACATGTTGCAGAAGCAAGCCAAAAAGGACTCTGGCACAAGGCAAGAAGCTAGTGCTAGGCAAATGAAAACATCCAAATCCCATAACATAAGGGATGGGCATGGGAATAACAAGAAGTTAAGGAGTAGGAGCAGGTTCCAGCATTCCCCAGAGAAATCCACTATGAGAGATCATGCTATTTCAAGGCTAGGGAGAATCCCAAGTGTGTCTCCTATTAGAAGGAAGAGGAGAAGGCCAGAGGGAGACATCTTGCAAGGTGAACTAAAAAAGATAAAGCCATAAACTTTCAATGATGAGAATAGGAAGGGAGAAGAGGTTGAGTCTTGGTTGTTGGAAATTAAGAAATATTTCCAGCTACATGATTACCCCTCCAGGGTAAAAACAATAATTGCAACATACCACTTGCAAGGAAAGACAACCATGTGGTGGGATCAACTTAGGCATGTCAAGCACCTTGATGAGAAGAGGGTCTCATGGAGGAAATTCAAAGGATATTTCCAAGAGAAAAATTTGTATGAGCATTACTATGAGAGGAAGATGAAAGAGTTATTTGAACTCAATTTGGGAAGCATGTCAATGGATGGGTATGAGAAGGGGTTCTTTCAATTGTTGAAGTGTGTTGATTTCATAAAGGATGAAAAGATCGAAATCCAAAGGTTTCTAAGTGGGTTACCCTACTACTATAGTGATAAGATACAATATGATAACCCCAATACTTTAGAGGAGACCATAAGGAGAGCAAGGCATCTCTATGAGTAGAGCAGAGGGAGGCCAGTATTTCAAGAGAATTGGAATGACAAGATGAAAGGAAAGAGGGAGCAAAGGAAGAAAGTTTTTAAGCCACCATTTTTCAAGAAAAAACTCTCCAGCAAGTCAACAAGGCCAGTCATCCCAAAATGAACACAAGACAATAGATTCCTTTGGGAAAAGGCCAAGGAAACAACCTATACAATGTTGGGGATGTGAGGGGAATCACTTGTATAGTGACTATCCTCACAAAGAAGAAATTATGAGAATTGTTGTAACACCCCAGGTTTTGAACCTCCATTTTAAATAATGTATTGTTACAATACTGAGAGGCCTGAGTGCCCAAATAATTATTAAAGGGCCAGTGTGCCCAAGCCATGTAATGTTTTTATCATTATTAATAATAAACACATTGTTGGTTGTTATATGAACAAGGACTAGAGTTATAGGGAGATATGATTCCACAAGAGAGGGGGCTTGAGGGGCTAAGTGTTTATTTCTATTTTAATTACCATTTTTGTCTAAGGGGGGGGATCGCTTACATGAGCTTCTTGGGGAAGGCCAGGAGGTTCTTGATTTCCCCATGAGGTTACTTAAACCCACCTCTGGTCTAATGGGGGGGTTCGATTGATGGCTTGTTCGTTGATTCCCTATACATTCACTCATTTTTCCCTCACGCACTCCCATGCATGCACTTACCCATCCATTGATCCATCCTCATCCGCATCTTGGATTGACAAAGTGAAAGTAACTGCTGAAGAATTAGCCACGGGATAGTTGGTTGTAATTTTCGCTAGTGAAATCCATCCATGACTTGGGGCCTGCATGTCTGAGATGGATTGACTTGTGCATTGTTTTTCTCACGACTTTGAGTCCTGAGAGTTCCAGCATTGAGATTCTGGACTAGCTGTGTTGGAGGCCCTGGAAAAAGAAGAAGGATTGCCTGAGGGACTACATGGCAGAGAAGGGTGGAGGTTCATTCTCTTGGGGCAGTACAGGCCGGGTAGAAGAGAGTTGGGTACTTGGATTGTTGTGGGTGTTGGGAAACTTGTGAGAGCTTGAGAGTTGACTGTTTTGGGAACCCAAGTACACTCTGGAACCGTCCTTGTGGATTCATAGCCCTGGCTCGGGGGTGACACTGTTGTTGAGTTTTGGAACAGTGGTGTCTGCGATTGGGTGGAACGTCCTTGGTCTACAGCTAGTTGGTGTCATCTTTCATAAAGATAAGTGCTCTCTATTGTGATATTATTATCTATGTATGAATGTATTTTTCGTTGTATATTTAATTACTGTTTAATTGAATCTTTAGACTATGCATGCTTGCTGACTACTACTGTGCATGTCGTTAAAGTATTTTCTTTTATGCATCCTTAAATTAATTTAAAAAGGTATCAGTAAGAGAAAGAAGTCCAAGGGCTGGATTGAAGGTAGTGTACCCAAACCTATGGGTGGTTGGATATGTTACAGTTTGGTATCAGAGCTTCTGGTTGAAACACCGGGCTTGTATGGGCTGGGTCTGTTGGTTAGAGTCTCGGGGTCGAGATCGAATTCTGACCGTGAAGTAGAAAATCTCAGGAGGAATGGCATTATAGAATCTATGAAGGAGGTAGAACGTTAGAGACCCATGGTAAGGGGTTCGAAGGATCGTGATTGTCCCCCTTCGAATCCGGGAGCAATCACCACTATAGGATCAGGAGAGATCCGGGATCGTTGGATCGGAGGATAGGTGAATAAGGGTCATCGGATGAAAATGAAGAAAGGGATAAGGTCACAACAATCAGATCCCATTGGAGAGACAGGTGGCGGGAGATCCACAACTCCAGAATTTTGTGGACGAGGAGGAGGTGAAATAACCGAAGTAGATCCCAACCATCGATCACCAAGAGGTACGTGTCAACAGATCAGTAACTCCGGAGAAATTTGTTCGAGAGGTTTTCAGTTGAGATTTGAAACTCCCAAAGTCTGGAGAGCCGGAGAGCCAAAGTAACTCTCGATTGCCCGATCATCCGAAATAGATCTCAACTGCCAGATCATCCGGAGTAAATCTCAAGTGTCAGATTGTCCGAGGTGAATCTGGGTCATCTGATCCAGAAGAGACGTGGCGTAAATCTATGGATTTCAGGTGAAGGCCCGAAGTAATCCTCAATCGTCCGATTCAAGAGGACACGTGACAGAATCCCGTGTACTTCGAGGAGGTTTGAAGTTTGAGATTTCTGAAACCCGAAGACCTGAAAGGATCTCAACCATTGATCTGCTGAGAGCCATGCATCACCAGATCCAGGGCTTCGGATAAAATCTATTGGGGCTAGACAAGTTTTGAAATTTGAGATTTCCGAAGTCCGAAGACCCGAAGTAAGCCTCAACCATCAGATTAAGGAGGACACGTGGTGCGGATCCATGGAATCTGGATGAAGACCCAAAGTGAATCTTAGTCGTCTAATCCAGAAGGACACATGGTGAAAAATTGGCCAGTTAGGGAATTCAGAGTTCGAGAGAGTTGGAAGTGTGCTAGTATGAAAAATCTCGAAGTCTCAAAGCCCAAAGAGCCGAAGTGATGGGGCACGATGACGTCACCTAGAGGTGATGTGGATTATGGAATTCCCAAAGTGACGTGGCTTGCGGACGTCACCGAGGATGACGTGGACACATGGGATGTGTGCCACATGCCAGTAAATTTTGAGCATTTCGAGTATTGAAAAGTCAATTAGAACATGAAACGTGTCACCCGCCTTATTGGGCCACGTGTCCTCTTCCAGTATTTCACCACGTGGTGACAGATCGTGTAGTCCAGAGACCAGGCACTCCAGAGAGGAAATATGTGACAGGTTGTGTTGGGTCGACAACTCTCGAAGGCCCAAAGGCCGGAGTACATATCGACCGTTGATTCCAGAAGACACACGTCGAAGGATCATCAACTTCGGGTGAAAGCACTATGGGAGAAAGTGCGGGAGGAAATTTTGAAACTTTCAAAGCCCGAAGAGCCGAAGCGTTTCGCAGCCATTGATCCGTGGGAGGACACCCGTCGGCAGATCATGAACTCCAGGTAAAAGCGTTCTGGGAGGAGGCAAGCGAGGAAAGTTGAGACTCCCGAAGCACAGAGTCTCGAAGTGGTTCTCGATCGTTGATCATGAAAGAGAACGAGGACCATTGATCTAGTCCTGGCTGAAAGTTCTGAAGTCCCGAAGCTCTGGACAAGCGCTTTTTCAGCTAAGCGCAGGGTCATGGCTGTGGTCATATGCATACTAAAAGCTGAGAGAAGGAGGGCTAAAGGTCGAATTGGTTGTCTTCAAGATCGAAAAGTACTAAGGTAGGATTTAGTCGCGGTTTCTAGTTATGGTCACATGGGAAGGTGGTTTGAAGGAAGCGCCTGCGTAGGAGGAAATTCTGTGTTAGCCAAGAATAACACGACACTGTTATTTCCAGAGAATGGGGATATGATCTCCATGAACAAAAAAAAAAAAAAGAGACATGTAGCATGGGTTGGCAATTTTTTTTATCGTATGCATAATTCTAACAAAATGGTCGCTCGCACATTTTGCAAAATTAAGGGGCTTAAGCACATCAGCTCAGAAAACGTTAATAGAAATGGTAAGAAGCCTGAAGATGGAAGTGTAGAGCTACAAAACAGACAACGAGATACTGATGAGAGAGCAAATTCAGATAAATGCTCGAGTGTTTCATATCTTAAATCGGTTGCAGAGGCAAATGAAGAAGGGATCAAACTCAAGACAAGAGGAAGAAGGCAGGTTCCATGAAAGAAGGGATGATCGTGGAAGAGTTGGTTATTCCAGAAGTGCCAGTAAAGCTCATGGACACCACTCACCTCCTTACTCAGAAGGAAATTTTTATGCATCAGAAGATCCCGCAAGCAATCCAGAGGTGTCCCATGTTAGACAACAAAGAAGGAAACAAGTGGTAGATAGTTTGCAAGGAGAGATGAGGAAGCTCAAGCCACCTTCCTTCGATGGTGAAAGAGAAAGGGAAGATGATGTCGAAGCATGGTTTCTTGGGCTCAGAAGATATTTTCAGTTGCATAACTATTCGTCCAACCTGGAAGCCATGATTACCACCTACCATTTACACGGGAAATATGCAATGTGGTGGGATTGACTGAAGCAAGTGGAACATGTTACTGAAAGTAGGATCACTTGGGAGAAGTTTAAGAAGTACTTCCAGAAGGAGTACCTCTCAGAGAATTTCTATGACAAGAAAATGTAGGAGTTCTTTGACCTCTCATTGGGAAGCATGACTATGGCAGAATATGAGAAGAAGTTCTTGGGATTGTTAAAGTATGTCAGGTTCATTGTTGATGAGAAAGTGAAAATACAGAGATTTATAAGTGGACTACCATCCTTTTATAAGGAAAATATCAAGTATGATGAACCCAATACCTTGACTGAAGCATTCAGGAAGGCTAAATACCTATATGAGCAAGGCTAGGGAAGAGAATCCCTGCATAAATCTTGGAAGGACAAGAAAAATGTGAATTCTGACTAGAGGAGGAAAGGATTCAAACCTCCCTTCAATAGGAATGAGCCTAATAGGAATCATCATGATCAGCACGCTAAGGGAGATTTCAAGAAGGAAGATTCCTTGGGAAAAAGGGGAAGACCACCAATCCAATGCTGGGGATGCAAGGAAGATCACCTGTACAAGGATTTCCCACGCAGAAAAGACAGAGTGAATACTGTGCACAGCATCCATACAACAGTCGAAGATATGGGAAGGATCTGTGTAGCTTTAGATGATCGAAAAACAGAGTACCAGTCCAATATGATCGAGGTGGAAGGTAAGATCATAAATCAGCCCGTTGCTATTTTGATTGATTTAGGAGCAAGTCACTGTTACATTGATCTTAAGATAGTGGATAGATTACATTTGGAGAAAAGCAAACTTGGAAAAGCAATCTTGGTTCAGTTAGCCACTGGAACCAAAAGAAGAATCCATGATATGGTCAAAAGTTGTTCCATAAGTCTTAATGGCGTGAATACTAGTATTGATCTAAATATCATACCCTTGGGTTTTATGATATTCTGATTGGAAAGGATTGGTTAGACAAGCATCATGCTATCCTAGATTGTCATAACAAGAAATTTACATGTCTTGATGGAAATGGAAAACAGAGCACTATGAAAGGAGTTCCAAGACCCATCTCTATAAGGGAGATTTCAACCTTACAACTAAAAAGATGTTTTATGAAAGGATGTCAATTATATGCAGCTCATGTGGAAGAGCCAAAAAATACAAAGGGGGAAATCCTCGAAGATTTCTCAGTACTACAGGAATTTGAATATGTATTCCAAGAAATACCTAGACTGCCACCAAGAATGGAGATAGATTTCTCAATTGATTTAGTGCCAAGAGTTGCCCGGGTGTCAAAAACACCTTATAGAATGAGCACACCAGAGTTAAAGGAATTACAAATGCAGTTGGAGGAATTGTTGAAGAAAGGGTACATACATCCAAGTGTTTCACCTTGGGGAGCACCAGTACTTTCTGTCCAAAAGAAGGATGGAACCTTGAGGCTATGTATTGACTTTTGACAATTGAACAAGTACACTATAAAGAACAAGTATCCTCTACCCCGAATTGATGACCTTTTTTATCAGCTAAGAGGAGCAAAGATATTTTCAAAAATTGACTTGAGGGCAGGATACCATCAGGTAAGAATCAAGGAAGAAGACATTCAAAAGACAACCTTTAGGACTAGGTATGGGCATTAAAAATTTGTAGCGGTGTCGTTTGGACTGACCAATGCACCAGTTGTATTCATGTCCTTAATGAATGGCATATTCAGAAATTATTTGGATAAGTTTGTCATAGTATTCCTAGATGAAATACTTATCTATTCTAAGTATGAAGAGGAGCATGAACATCACTTAAGACTGGTATTGCAAGTACTGAGAGAACATCAATTGTATGCCAAGTTGAGTAAGTGTTCTTTTTATCAAAAGTGGATCCATTACTTGGGATGCATTATTTCAGATCAGGGCATAGTAGTATATACAGAGAAGATCGAAGCCATTAGAGGATGGCCAACACCCAGAAATGTGTCAAATGTCAGATATTTTATGGGATTAGGTGGCTACTACAGAAGGTTCATAGTAGGGTTCTCTAAGATTGCTCATCCCATCACTTCTTTGCAAAATAAGGGAACTAAATTTGAATGGACACTCAAGTGTGAAAATAATTTTAAAATGTTGAAGGAATTACTTACTAGTGCACCTATGTTAAAGATTGTTGACCCAAATGAAAGTTTTGTGGTATGTACAGACGCATGTAAGGAAGGACTTGGGGGATTCCTCATGAAAAATGGACATGTCATTGGATATGAGTCCAGAAAGCTTAAAGAACATGAGAGGAAATATGCCACCCACGACTTGGAACTTGCTGCCATTGTTCATGCCTTGAGGATGTGGAGGCATTATCTCATGGGGAATAAATTTGAATTAAGGACAGACCACATTGGCCTGAAGTATCTTTTTGAACAACCAACCTTGAATGCCAAGCAAACAAGATGGCTGGAATTTTTAAGTGAATATGACTTCAATATCAAGGAAAGGGAGAATAGAATTGTCAATGCACTTAGTAGAAGAGTGCATATCATGCATGCTACTGCTGTCAGTATGCATCAGTCAGACTTGAAGAGAAGAATTTTAGATGGTCTTGTTACAGACCAACATTACCTACAGGTAAAGGAAAACTTACAGCAAGGAGATGTACATCAGAAAATAAAGGAGTATGAGATAAAGGAAGATGGATTGCTCATGCATAAAAATAGAATCTATGTTCCTAGTTCTGGAGAATTGAGGAATTTGGTACTGAAGGAAATACATGATGTTCCTTATGCTGGACATCTCGGTTACCAGAAAACAATTACAGCAGTAAGAAGCCAGTTCTTTTGGTTAGAAATGAAGAAGGATGTTATTGATTACATCACTCGATGTATGGAATGTCAGAAGGTGAAGGATGAGCATAGGCACCCAGCGGGTTTGCTACATCCATTGCCAATTCCAGAGAAGAAATGGGAAGTGATCACCATGGATTTCATCATAGGATTACCTAGAATGAATAAGCAAAATGATTCAATCATGGTGGTGGTTGAAAAATTAACAAAGGCTGCTCATTTTGTGCCTATGAAGACAATGCATACAGTGGCTAATATTGCAGAAATTTTCATGAAGGAAATTGTTAGGTTGCATAGGATACCTGGGACAATCATCTCAGATAGAGATACGAAGTTTACTTCCAATTTCCGGAGGGGATTGTTTAAAGGATTTGACACAAATCTAAACTTTAGCACAACATATCATCCCCAAACAGATGGGAAAACAGAGAGAGTCAGTCGAATAATTGAAGACATGTTGAGAATGTATGTGATGGATAAGTCATCTAAGTGGGAAGATTACTTACACTTGGTTGAGTTTGCATATAATAATGGGTATCAAGATTCATTGAGAATGGCCCATTTGAAGCCTTGTATGGTAGGAAATGTGATACTCCAGTAAGTTGGGACAACCCAACAAATAGAGTGGTACTTGGGCTGGAGTTGCTCAAGGACATGGAAGACCAGGTGGTCAAGATCAAGCAGAATTTAAAGGCAGCTCGGGATAGATAGAAAGTTTATGCAAACAAGAACATGACAACTAGAGAATTTAAAGTAAGGGAGCATGTACTTTTGAAAGTGAAGCCCAAGAAAAAATCTTTGAAATTGGGTAGTTGTACAAAGCTGGAAGCCAGATTCTGTGGTCCATTTGAAATATTGGACAGAATAGGGCCAGTTGCATACATGCTTGCATTGCCCACTTCCATGAATGTGCATAATGTATTTCATGTCTCTTTACTAAAGAAATGTGTACATGATCCTAACCATGTTATTTTTGGCATCTGGTTCAGGTAGAGACAGAGGGAGATTTTCAGGTTCAGCCAGTACGGGTCTTGGACAGAAAAGTCAAAATGCCCTGGAATCGAGTTATAGAGCTGGTAAAATTTCAGTGGACCTGCTACGATCCTGAAGATGATACCTAGGAGAATGAAGATGCCATGCGGGCAGAGTACCCGCAGCTTTTTGAATAAATTTGAGAATTTGATCTCTATTTTGTATATGCACTAAGGACAGTGCCAAAATAAGGGGGAGGGGATGTAACACCCCAGGTTTTGAACCTCCATTTTAAATAATGTATTGTTACAATGTTGAGAGGCATGAGTGCCCAAACAATTATTAAAGGGCCAGTGTGCCCAAGATATGTAATGTTTTTATCATTATTAATAATAAACACATCGTTGGCTGCTAGACGGACAAGGACTAGAGTTATAGGGGGATACGATTCCAAAAGAGAGGGGGCTTGAGGGGCTAAGTGTTTATTTCTATTTTAATTACCATTTTTGTCTAAGGGGGGGGATCGGTTATGTGAGATTCTTGGGAAAGGCCAGGAGGTTCTTGATTTCCCCATGAGGTTACTTAAACCTGCCTTTGGTCTGATGGGGGGGTTCGACTGATGGCTTGATCGTTGATTCCCTATACATTTACTCATTTTTCCCTCACGCACTCCCATGCATGCACTTACCCATCCATTGATCCATCCTCATCCGCATCTTGGCTTGTAAAAGCGAAAGGAACTGTCGAAGAATTAGCCACGGGATAGTTGGATGTAATGGTTATTGGTGAAATCCAGCCATGATTTGGGGCCTGCATGTCTGAGATGCATTGGCCCGTGCCTTGTTTTGCTCACAACTACGAGTCCTAAGAGTTCCAGTATTGAGATTCTAGACCAGTTGTGTTGGAGGCCTTGGAAAAAGGAGAAGGACTTCCTGAGGGATTGCATGGCAGAGAAGGGTGGAGGTCCATTCTCTTGGGGTGGTAGAGGCTGGGTAGAAGAGAGTTGGGTACTTGGATTGTTGTGGGTGTTGGGAAACCTGTGAGAGCTTGAGAGCTGACTGGTTTGGGAACCCAAGTACACTCTGGAACCGTCCTTGTGGATTCATAGCCCTGGCTTGGGGGTGACACCGTTGTTGAGTTTTGGAACAATGGTTTCTACGGTTGGGTGGAACATCCTTGGTCTGCAGCCAATTGGTGTCATCTTTCATAAAGATAAGTGCTCTTTGTTGTGATATTATTATCTTTGTATGAATGCATTTTCTGTTGTATATTTAATTATCCTTTAATTGAATATTTAGACTATGCATTCTTACTGACTACTGATGTGCATGTCGTTAAAGTCTCTTCTTTTATGCATCCTTAAATTAATTTAAAAATGTATCAGTAAGAGAAAGAAGTCCAAGGACGGGTTTGAAGGTAGCGTACCCCAACCTGTGGGTGGCTGGGTATGTTACAATTTTTCACAACATTAAGGAGGATGAAACAATGGAAGATATGGGAGAAAGCATGACAAGGATTTATGCAGCCTTGGACAACAAGCAAGCAGAGTGTCAATCATCCGTTATTGAAGTAGAAGGTAATATTAATAACCAACCCATAACAATTTTAATTGATTATGGAGCTAGACATAGTTACATAAACTGTAACATTATTGAAAGATTTCACTTGCAAAGGAGTATATTATTTCAAAAGAAGGTCCACTACTTGGGGTATATTATTTCAAAAGAAGGTCCACTACTTGATCCTAAGAAGATAGAGTCCATTAGAGGATGGTCAATGCCAAGAAATTTCATGGAGGTTAGATCATTTATGGGTCTCGTGGGTTATCACTAAAGATTCATAAAAGGGTTTTCAAAGATTGTAAGCCCAATCACTTCATTGCAAAAGAAGGGAGTAGAATTTAATTGGACTCCAAAATTTGAAGAAAGTTTTCAACAGTTGAAAAACATTTTGACAAGTGCGTCCATATTAAAGATTGCAGATCTAGATGAAGACTTTGTGGCATGCACAGATGCGTGCAAGGAAGGGATCGATGGATTCCTTAGTCAAAGGATCATGTGGTATGTTTTGAATCTAGAAAACTAAAGGAGAATGAGAGAAATTATGCAACCCATGATTTAGAGCTACCATACATTGTACACACATTGAAAATGTGGAGTCATTGTCTCATGGGGAAGAGGTTTGAGCTAAGAATAGACCATTGTGGTCTAAAACATTTGTTTGGAAAACCAACACTAAATGTGAGGCAAACTAGATGATTGGAGTTTCTTAGTGAGTATGACTTTGAAATTAAACATATTAAATGCAAAGAAAATCAAGTGGTTGATGCACTCAACACAAGAGCTCATGAAGTGCATATTTCAGCCATCAGCATGTCCATGACATATTTAAAACATTAAATTCTTGAAGCAACAAATTCAGATAAACTCTATTTGCAAATAAAAGAAAACTTACAACAAGAAAATTCACAGCAGAAAATTAAAAAAACATGTATTAAAAGAGGATGGAAACCTCTTGTACAAGGGCAAGGCGTTTGTACCAAATTCCATGGAGATAAAACATATAGTGCTGATGGAAATGCACAATGCACCATATGATAGGCACCCAGGATATCTGAAAATCCATTACAACTGTAAGGAGCCAACACTTCTGGTCGTGAAGAAAAAAACAGCTAACTACATAGCATGGTGTCTAGACTGCCAAAAGGTGAAAGCATAACACAAACACCCAATGAGATTGCTACATCCATTGCCCATTCCATAATGGAAGTGGGAAGTGGTTACAATAGATTTTGTTACAAATATGCCCATAACAGTGAAGCAGCATGGTTCCATCATGGTGGTGGTGGATAAATTGACTAAGGAAATGCATTTTATTCCAGTAAAGACAACACACAAGACAAAAAACATTGTAGAGATTTACATGAAGGAAGTTTCGAGAATACATGGGGTGCCTACGATAATAGTTTCAGACAAATATTCCAAGTTTACATCCAAATTCTGTTAAGGTTTGTTCAAAGGATTTGGGACAAATCTGAATCTTAGTACGACATATCACCCAGAGTAAAATGGGAAAACAAAAAGGACCAATAGGATAATTGAAGACATGCTTAGGATGTATGTGATGGATCAGCCATGAAAATGGGAAGACTACATCCACTTAGTGGAGCTTTCCTATAATAATGGGTATTAAGCCTCATTAACAATGAGTCCCTTTAAAGCTTTGTATGGTATAAAGTGTAACACATCAGTGAGTTGGGACAACTCAGCAGACAAATCCTTCATTGGGATAGATTTGTTAAAAGAAATGGAAGAACAAATGAAAAATATCAAGCATAATTTAAAGGCTTCCCAAGACAAGTAGAAAAGTTATGCAGAAAAGAATAGAATTTGATTGCTGAGATTTATGTGGTGAGAAGTGTGTTAGCACTCTGTAAATTTGTTTGCCTGATAAACAGACGACAGAGGTAACTGTTTCAACCAACTTTGAGGCCCAAAACTAGCCTTTCGGACTTGGAGAGGGCTCTCTCGGGAGACTTCATCTCCGCACGGGATATGCCCTTGAATTTGTGGCTAGATTTAACACCTTTGAAATAATGGGTTCTGGTTATATTGGCGCAAGAAAGTAAGACTTTGGGTTATGGAGTCGATTCGAGAAAAACAACAGAAACAAATTACTCAGTGACTGAACTTGAGAGGATAAGGCTAAGCGAGCAATAGTCTTCAGTGCAAAGTCGTAATGTGTTGTGAGGAAAAAACACAAGAAGTAACTCGAAGCACCATTGCAGATGAATTTAGAGTTAACTTTTAGAAGAAAAATGTTTTGTCTAAATGGCGCAAACAAGCGGCGTTGAGCAGCGAACCCACAGGTTCGAAAATTTGTTTTGAATTAGACAGAAAAAGATATGAATAAAGATAACAGGAAGAACGTATGCAAAGAAAGGAAAAAAATACATCCAACTGCTACAATTAGAATCTTTTCATCAAGGTTACAGGACCTTTGCATTAAGTTTCGGTCAATCTCAAATTACATACAATAGTTACTGTCTATACTAATTTTTCCAACCAACCTGGCTTACATCGAAAAGATCAAATATCTAAACGAGGGCGTCGCTTGGGCTACCCTAATATTCTAACTGCTATCTCTACAAACTAGGAAACCTCTTTACATGACGTTTTCCAAAAATAGACAAAAGATGCATCTGGAAACATCATGGTCGTTGTAATCCGCCACGGGGATTCAGTTTTCGATCAGGTATTTGGGTGGACAAGTGTTTGTCAGAGTCCCACTGTTTGTTGTAACGACTTTGATTTTCTTCCACATGCTCATCTACTAGGGAAAGTGTGCGTGACAAGTGGTTGTAGAAAGTCATGACCATTATCAAAATGGAAAAATGTATTGGGCAATGTTTCCCTCAAAATTGTCAAGATTTGCCTTCTGTTTGCGAATACAGGAATGAACTCGGCTAATCTTGTTTCTTCTACTCCCTGGCGAGAGTTGTGTGGGCTATCTCTTCGGCCGCTTCACATTCTCTGGAGTTTTTGGCATACCTTTCTTCCAACAGCCGCTATGCTTCGCGTAACTGTACAATCATATCCTGCCACATCACATTCCCTTCGCGACCTTGTGTTGTTGATGCTTCTGTGATCTTTGTTGCCAGCTATTGTCTCATCTCCCTGTTTTCTTGGTACAGTTCGACAATGGCTAGCTTCAACTGCTGAGACGTCTCTTGATCATTTGAACCAGCGACATCCATCCTCCTCGTTCTCCTCCCACTTTCTCGGTCGGTACCCTCCAAAGGATCTAGCAGGACAACACGCATAAGTAATTATTCAACGATCGATCGTGTGCATGACCCATCTGAGATTCGAGTTTCCCCAGCTTCCTTGCTCTTCCTTGGTCTGCCCCTTCTCTGAGGTATTTGTTGTTGGGGAGACAGGGCTTTTACTGTGCGTCCTTCTTGCGCAGTTCCTTCCATTCCAAGTTCTGCGCAGTGTGATGTCGTTGTTCCCTTGGGTAAAGGGAAAATCCCTTTTAATCTTTGGGGATGCATGTTGTGAGTGAGAATGAATCCCAATCACTCTAGGGTTTGGGTCTGGCGATCCCGCCACTACGTGTACCCTTCTTCATGTTCTGAGACGTCGCCATGGCATGCTCAGTATCTGTGTTGCGCGTAGTATATCAGGCAGATGCCCAAAATGGATAATTCGATCAACCTGGGCCTACGAGAAAACTTACAGACAGATCCTAAGTCTGATTTAACGAAAAAAAATGGGTGTAGAACCTCTGGGATTTATAACCGATCGGACGGAAGGAAGAATCGTGCCAAAGAACACTGAATTCATGGAGACTAGATGTTTCTAATCGAACCGCAGATTTTCCATAACACATCCCTACGTGTAAGGCACAAGCAATGAGGGTTGCAGAGCATACGTGATGCGAACGCCGCAATTTTTCATTCCTTCAGCCTTCATGATGAACTGATAATAGCTACAACACCTGCCGACGCGACCTCCATTAACTACTTGACTCGACCTAGGGTATGTAGAAACTTAACTTTGAGAGGACCCGACTTTCTGGGAACAACATGCCCGTACCCTTCACGTATGTTTCGACTCTAACATCCCTTCCCACTTTCAAGGGCCAACTGGCCACTTGCTGACTTCGACCCCTTCATTGCTATCTACCCGACTTCCCGTGTTTTGACACATGGGATGAAATCGACTGAAAACTGACTCTAATTGAAAGAAAAATGGCGACGCTAACAACTCGCTCCAACGGGGATGTTATCCTCCCCGCGAGGTAGCAAATAATAGTAGACCAGGTGCCTAACCATTGGGCCTTATTTTCGACTCTTCCATACTCCAATATGAAAAACAGGACGCAACCTAAACCTATCGATGCAGTTTCTAAAAGACTCAGCATAAAACTTAGGGCCTTCAGTTCAGGCTTCAATTTTCTGCTGACCTACTGACTTGACACAAAAATAAAATGACTATTTACAATGACAAATGACCTAAACGGAATTTATTTCATCAGATAATGTTTGAGGAACCTGTCGTTTATAGGCCTCCAACCAACGCACTCCCCATTTAGTTCTTCCAGAAAATAAGCATTATTTCCGCGATGTGCACCGATTCTGAATGGACCCGTCCATACGTTATCGAATTTTTCGTGCTTTCCTTTGTCCTCATTTCTCGTGTCCCATCTCAACACTAGATCACCCAACCGAAAATCCTCTTGCTTGGAACGCTTGCCAAAGGCTTTCTTCATCTTTTCCTGGTGGAGTTGTGATCGATTGTACACTTGTTCCCTCATCTGATGTGTGTGAACCAGCTGATTTATTCTTCTCTGTGCATCATTTGGCTCAGCCTCCTGCTCTTGCAACAATTTTCTAACGGGCAACCCCAGTGTGGTAGGGAAAATTGCGTCTGCGCTATATACAATCTAAAAAGGCGACATTGAGATGGACTTATTGGTGGTAACCCGATCTGCCCACAACGCATAGATAAGATTTTTATGCCAGGGTTTCTTATTGTCTTGCAGGAGCCTTTTGATGATTCTGAATAGGCTTTTATTTGAGGGTTTTGCTAACTCGTTTCCTTGTGGTTAGTACGTCGTAGAATGCCCCAGGGTTATATTGTAATCATGACAAAACTTTTCCATCCTCTTAGACTTGAATGTGGCTGCATTGTCTGTTATGATCTTTACGGGACATCCAAACCTTGACAAGATGTTTGTCTCCAGGAATTGGATGATGACTGCATCGGTAGCTTGTTTCGTGGGGATCACTTCTACCCATTTTTTGAAGTAGTCAGTGGCCGTTAGTATCCATTTGTGTTGTGCTGAGGATGGTAGATTTATTTCCCCTATGAAATCCAAACCCCACTACATGAACGGTGCCTCGATTGAGATCAGCTTTAGTGGTAGGGGTTGCATCTTTCTTCTCCTGTCGAAAATATGACATTCGTGGCAGTTGGAGACTTATTTGTACACGTCTACGAAGATTATAGGCCAATAGTAACCCTCTCCTAGGATTTTGTGCGCGGTGGTTTTCCAGTAATGGTGTTCCCCGCAGTCACCCTTGTTAAATTCTTTTGTGACTCGCTTCACATCATTCTCCAACAAACAGCTTAGCAACATTCCCCCAGGATCTTTCCAGTAGAGTAAGTTTTCTAGGATGCAGAACTTGACCGCTTTAAGCTTGAGAAATATGGACTTAGTCTTACTTACACTCGGAGGGGCCTGGATATTTTTCAACACATAGATGATATCTGCATACCACAGCGAATCGACGAACTCCTGGGACACTTGCGCAGTCGTTTCTTCTTGAGGACTCTTTGGCAGATCGACGATGAAATTTATTCCCACAACGTCGCGGTCCGACTGTGCCATTAGCTTTGCAAGGCCCTGACCCTTAATTAGTTTCGTAGGATTGATCTCCAGGTCATATTCCAGCATGGCCACTATCCACTTACCTCTCCTTCCTTCGGGGTCGGGCTGAGTCAGGATATCCTTTATTGAGTTGTTGGGCACATAAGCAATGACGTGGGAATGCAATATGTACGTCCTAAACTCCTTCAAGGCCTTCACTAAAGAATACACTTGTTTTTCCATGATGTTGCACCTTAGTGGAGCATCCTGCAGCGTCTTGTTGAAATAAGCTATAGGCTTCTCGAAGTTTTGCTCGTCTTTATGTAACAACACATCAACAATCATATGCTCTGAGGCGAATGAAAACAGGATGAAGTCCTTCGTGAAATATGGATTGGATAGTACAAGTGCTCTAGTCAATGCCACCTTGATATCTTCAAATGATTTCTTGGCCTCCAGGTTCCACTTGATTTCATTTCCCTTTCTGAGCATGCAGGTGATATGCTTTATAATCTCTGCGAGATTCGGGATGAATATCCTCAAGAAGTTTGCTTTTCCCAGGAAGGATTGCACTTCGTTTTTACTATGCAGAGTGTCGATCTTTAGGATTCCTTCAACCCTGTTGGGGTCTATCTTAATGTCTTCCCTCGAGATAATATGTCCCAAAAGATTCCCTTCTTCCACCCCGAAATGTGATTTCTTTGGATTTAGTGATATGCCGAACTTTTGGCACTTCTGGAAAAATTTCTTCAGATGCTCTAGGTGTTGTTCATCGGAGGCAGAGAATACTGTGATGTCGTCCATATAGATCACAATGAACCTATCCTTTTCATCGGAAAACACGATGTCCATTTCCCTCTGGAAAGTGGCTCCAGTGTTCATCAGGGCGAAGGGCATTTTGGCGTACATGAACGTCCCCCATGGAGTTGTGAAAATTGTTTTTTCCCTGTCGTCTAGGTGGACCATGATCTAATTATACCCTGAAAAACCATCCAACATGGACATCTTCTGGGACCCCACCACCTTTTGCAGGATATAATCCATTTTGGCAAGAGGGTAGTCCTTGAGGGACACTTTGTTTAAATTTCAGAAGTCTACACACAGTCTTATCTCGCCTCTCTTCTTTCTTACGGGCACCAAATTAGCCACCCATTTAGAGAATCACAAAGAAACAATAATCTTCGCGTCGAAAAGTTTCTTTACCTCTTTCTCGATCAGCGGTAGTAACAGGGGTTTTATCTATCTCAGCTTCTGTTTGAAAGGTTTTTGATCTTCCTTGAGAGGGATAACATGTTGGATCACCTTAGTGTCATACACCTTCAAATCATCATAGCTCCATGTGAAAACGTCGGGGAACTCCTTCATGATCTTGACGTAGTCTTGCTTGACCTCTGGGCTGAGCGTTCTTGATAACTTGATCATTTTCGAGTTATCCTCAGTCCCGATGTTGCAGTCTTCCATGTATTCTTCATTTGCAATGATCTTGGGGTTTTTAGCCACGTCATTTTTGTCAAACAACTTTTCCAATGGCACTAGCCCCTTCAGAATGATTTTATTTTTCAGTTGTATTATGTCCTTTATCGCGATCTGGTTCTGGAAAGGGTCATCATTACTGTGTGCATCCACGCTCCCATCTTCGTCACAACAACATTCGTCATCAATGTTTATGTTAGCGAACTCGTCGCTCATCTGGAGAAATCTTTCTACCTACTTGTCGTCCTCAAACACCTGCCAGTATTTGATATTATCAGGCACTGTCGGCCTGTGTTTGATCTCAATCTCGTATTTTTTGTTTGGTAAGATGGGGATTTAAAAACTGATGCCGAGGTGGCCAACGCATCGGTGATCTGATTTTGCTCCCTTGGGATAGCAGATATGTCATACTCTGAGAAATCTTTGAGGAGGTCCAGTGCAAAGTTTATGTACGCTCTCATCCTGGGGTGTTTTGTCTGATATATGCCTTTAACCTGGTTTATGACCAGTTCAGAGTCTTTATGCACTGTTATCCTCTTTGTGTCTAATTCTTTCAACACTTTCAGGCCCAGAATCAGTGCCTCATACTCGGCCATGTTGTTTATGCATTTGAACGCGAGCTTGTATGAGTGTAGCTTTGTGCCCATTTCAGGGAGGGATTACCCACACGTCGGTCCCAACCCCTTCTTTGCTAACCGCACTGTCGAAACTCATGTTCCATATCCTATTTTCTGTGTGGTCCTCTGAGTCGGCACACTTTGTTGCTTTCCATGTGGTTTTCTCATTGTCTTCCATGATGGTTGTTGAACCTTCTTCTTCAAAACTCAGGTCGTTGTAGAATATAGAAGAGCCAAACTCAGTGTCGATGGAGTATATGGGATGGTTATTTGACCGCGTCTTTCTGCTCACCATGTACTTCAGTAGCACTTCTCTATACAACCGTCTGTCCTGGCCAAAAATCGGAATGGTGGCATATGACATGTCCATTTGTAGGGTCCCTTTTAACTTCGCAGCCCACGATCTAGACAACAACATGCCAAAATTAGGGGGTATGTCCACCACGACCACGTCCATCACCATGTTCTTTGAATGGATCTGGGCCAATGACATGACCAAGTCTTTGATGAGGCCCAGGCACTTGAATTTTCTCGAGTCAAAAGAGAAAATGTCCTTATAAGGTCTGGTGATGTCCAAACCCAATTCATCCATGATCACCTTTGGCATGAGGTTGTGCGATGCGCCTGAATCCAACATGGATTTATGTAGGGTCATGTTGTGGACCTTTAGACTGACGTAGAATAGAGGGGCATCCTCGGTATCACTTGTCTCTTCAACACGTGGACCAAACAGGATAGCAAGGTGATCATCTTGGACATTCAAAGTTTCAGGGGTCCCTTCCATTTTCAACATTTTAATAATTTTCTCCCGGTATTCACCCTTTCTGATAAGTTCGTTGAAAGGGACAAAGATTTTGATTTTATCCATTTCATGTTCAAAGTTAAAGGGAGGACAAACTTTCTCTACCTCTTTTTCACCCGCTTCTCGACTTGCTTCTGGAGTTTTCTTAGGGGCCTCTTCCTTCGACTTTGCCTTCTCCATCACATCCTTGTTCGTGTTATCTGGCCTTGGTTGGATTGTGGAAAGGGTGTCTGTTGGACGTTTCCTTATGGGATTAGTCTGTTGAGGCTCGGTGAATGCTTCCTTGCTCCTGAGGTTATATTTCTTCTGAAACTGCATGATGGTGTTCTGATAACATTTTCTGAACTCTTCTGTTTCTCAAAACAGCGCATCATCAGTTTCCCCAATCCATGCATCGTCTGTCTCCAGCATAAAATCATCGTTTATGCTCATGTACCGATCATGTTCTCTCTTTGTCAAGAACACGTGTGGGTTCTTATCATCACAACAATTCATTTGGTCTTTAAACATCTGATCAAAGTCTTCATCTGTGTAGTTGTTTTGGAATAGAGGCCTTATCTGCTGGTCGCCTTGATCTCTCTACTCCCTTTATTCCCTCTATCTGATCTGAGGAACCTAACCCCTCTTGAGGTTCTGATTCCTGGGCTGGGGGTCATGCTATTCTCAGGTAGCAAGTCTGTTTCCCACAAACATCTTCTCCATTAGCTTTTCCATGGTTCTCATCATTAAGTCGAATTTGTCATCTGCAGATCTCAACGTTGATGGTTGCGCGTCTCCTTGTGGCTTATTATCACCTCTGTTGCATCTTTGCTTGATCTTCCCCGAAGCCATCATATTTACCTCGAATTTGATCGCATTGCTCATTATCGCATCCAGGTTTGTTGATCTTCTTTCTCTCAACAACAAAGAGAATTCATTATCAAAGGAGTTAGCGTATCACAACTGCGCAGCCCCGAGAGGTGGTTGGAATTCTACAGGAATCGAGTTATAAACCTTCATGAAACTGGCTAAGAATTCTTGCATCATCTCCTCCAATGCCTTCTTCATGTTATTGTATTGCGTCAACAACTGCAATGGGTTCTTCTTGTCTCCCCGTGTATTATGAAAGATGTTTTGAACGCGGCGAAGTCTTGAATACTTGTTGGTCGTAGGCCTTTGAACCACTTCCTCACCTCCCCCGCAAAACTCTGCACGAACAACCTCATTTTCGCGTCTGCATAGTCTACCTCTTCCAGGTCGACGAAGTTGTTGAACCAATCCAAATGCTTATGGGATGAAATGTTCCCTTCAACATCGTAGAGTTTAATCCTCTAGCTGTAATTCTGGGGTAGATCATGCAACTGGGCTGGCAGAACGAGGGGGGCGAATCTGGTGGCCATGGCTCTAGGAGGGTTTGGGACTTGAGGAATATTATTAGACAATAGGGTTTGGAATATTTTCTAGTTGAAAACTATCTCGTCCAAGCCAGTTTCTGACTTAGACTTGAACAGGGTTTTCTCAAACAATGTGTCAAACTCAAGGTCGTCGATGCTTTGTGCATCATCTTTTGGTAAGGAAAGACTTATGTCCAGGTAATAGAATGGGTCTGGTGCTTGCTCTCTAGTCCTACACAGAATTTTCTTAGGGTCATACACAAGCTTTGTAGGGTTTGGGTCAAGATTTTCTCTGGTATAGATTATCTTTGAAGCCAAGGTTCCTGAACTGCGCTACTTGGAGCTACTGGTCCTTTTGACTGGAGTCGCTAGGGTAAAAGTTTCAACCGATACATATGTTTTTCCCTCTATTACCCTCAGGGGTCAAACTACAACGTTAGTTTTTCTCTCAAGGAAAATTTATTCAATTTCGTCCCTAACAACGGCGCCAGAATGTTAGCACTCTGTAAATTTGTTCGGTTGATAAACACACAACAAAGGTAACTATTTCAACCAATTTTGAGGCCCGAAACTAGCCTTTTGGAGTTGGAGAGGGCTCTCTTGGGATACTTCATCTCCGTGAGGGATATGGCCTTGAAACTGTAGCTAGATTTAACACCTTTGAAATAGTGGGTTCTGGTTATATTGGTGCAAGAAAGTAAGACTTTGGGCTATGGAGTCAATTCGAGAAAAACAACAGAAACAAATGACTCGGTGACTGAACTTGAGAGGATAAGGCTAAGCAGGCAACAATCTTCAGTGCAAAGTCGTAATGTGTGGCGAGGAGAAAACACAAGAAGTAACTCAGAGCACCGTTGCAGATGAATTCAGAGTTAACTTTTATAAGAAACATGTTTTGTCTAAATGGTGCAAACAAGGGGCGTTGCGCAGTGAATCCACAGGTTCGAAAATTCGTTCCGAATTAGACAGAAAAAGATATGAATAAAGATAACAGGAAGCACGTATGCAAAGAAAGGAAAACAATACATCCAACTGCTATAATTAGAATCTTTTCATCAAGGTTACAGGACCTTTGCATTAAGTTTCAGTTGAACTCAAATTACATACAATAGTTACTATCTATACTAATTTTGCCAACCAACCTGGCTTACATCGAAAAGATCAAATATATAAACGAGTGTGCCACTTGGGCTACCCTACTCTTCTAACTGCTATCTCTACAAACTAGGAAACTGACTGTTCTGCGTTACAAAACTCTTTGCATGGCGTTTTCCAAAAATAAATAAAAGATGCATCTAGCTACATCGTGATCATTGTAATCTGCCACGAGGATTCGGTTGTCGATCCAACATCTGGGTGGACAAGTGTTTGTCAGAGTCCCGCTGTCTGCTGTAATGGCTTTGATTTTCTGCCGCATGCTCATCTGTTGGGGAAAGTGTGCGCGACAAGTGGCTGTAGACAGTCGGGGCCGTTATCAAAATGGAAAAATGTATTGGGCGATGTCTCCCTCAAAATTTTCAAGATTTCTTTCTGTTTGTGAATACAAGAATGAATTCAGCTCATCTTGTTTCTTCTGCTCTTTGGCAAGAGATGCACGGGCTATATCTTCGACCGCTTCACATTCTTTGGAGTGTTTGGCATACCTTTCTTCCGACAGCCACTATGCTTCATGCAGTTGTACAATCGTATCATGCGCCTCTCGGATTTGTCTTTTGAGCCACATCACGTTCCCTCCGCGACCTTGTGTTGTTGATGCTTCTGTGATATTTATTGCCAGTTGTTGTCTTAGCTCCCTGTTTTCTTGGTACTGTTCGGCAATGGCTAGATTCGTTTGCTTCAGCTACTGAGATGTCTCTTGATCATTTGAACCCGCGACATCCATCCTCCTCGTTTTGCTCCCACGTTCTCGGCTGGTACCCTCCAAAGGCTCTAAGCAGACGACGCACATAAGTAATTTTTCAACGATCGGTCATGTGTGTGGCCCATCTAAGATTCAAGTTTCCCCAACTTCCTTGTTCTTCCTTGGTCTGCCCCTTATCCGAGGTATTTGTTGTTGGGGAGACAAGGATTTTACTATGCATCCTTCCTGCGCAGTTCCTTCCACTCCAAGTTCTGCGCGATGTGATGTCGTTGTTCCCTTGGGTAAAGGGAAAATCCCTTTTTTTATCTTTGGGGATTCCTGTTGTGAGTGAGAATGAATCCCAATCACTCTGGGGTTTGGGTCTGGCGATCCTGCCACTATGTGTACCCTTCTTCATGTTTTGAGAGGTCACCATGGCGCGACCAGTATCTGTCTTGCGCGCAATATATCGGGCGGATGCCCAAAATGGAGAATTCGATCAACCTGGGCCTACGAGAAAACTTACAGATAGAGCCCGAGTATGATTTCAAGAACAAAATGAGTGTAGAACCTCTAGGATTTATAACTAATCGGACGGAAATAAGAATCATGCCAAAGAACACTGAATTTATGGCGACTAGATGTTTCGAATCGAACCGCAGATTTTCCATAACACATCCCTGCATGTAAGGTACAGGCGATGAGGGTTGCAGGGAATACGCGATGCGAACGTCGTGATTTTTCATTCCTTCAGCCTTCAACAAGAATTGATAATAGCTACAACACCTGCAAATGTGACCTCCATTAACTACTCGACTCGACCTGGGGCACGTAGAAACTTAACTTTGACAGGACCCGACTTTCTGGGAACAACATGCTCGTACCCTTCACATATGTTTCGAATCTGACATCCCTTCCCGCTTCCAAGGGCCAACCGACCACTTGCTGACTTCGACCCCTTCATTTCTATGTACCTGATTTCACATGTTTTGACACATGGGCTGAACTCGACTGAAAACTGACTCTAATTGAAAGAAAAATGGCAGCGCTAACACAGTGTTTTCAAGCAAAATCGGAAAAACCATAGTACTATCAATTGAATGTCGACATTTTGGATCCATATCAGGATCCATCATCAGGACAAGAAGCCCGATATTTTAAAGTAGGAGAACATGTTTTCCTAAAGGTGAAAGTAAAAATAAGTTCGATAAGATTAGGTTGTTGCCAAAAGTTGGCAGCGAGATATTGTGGACCTTTCGAAATATTAAAGAAGATAGGGCTAGTTGCATACATGTTAGCATTGCCTGCATCCACAAGAGTGCATAATGTTTTTCATGTATCGTTATTAAAGAAATATGCGTCTGACCCTTACCACATAATTGATTGGACTATGATCCAGGTGGAAAACGAAGGGGATTTTTGGGTGGAACTAGTACGCATCCTCGACTGGAAAGTGAAAGTGCTCAGGAACGAATACATAGGGATGGTAAAGGTTCAATGGACCTGTTAAGGTCCTGAAGATTCAACATTGGAGCATGAAGAAACTATGTGGGAGGAATACTTACAAGTTTTTGTCGATTTTGAAGAAAATAGAAGCTAAAAAATACAAGACTTCATTTTTGGATAGCTAGAGTTCTAAAACCTCATCTCATAAATTCTTGGTCAGTGTTGATATCCCAGATAAAATAATGGTGCAGCCCAATGGATTGAAGGAAATGAAGGAGGCACATTCCTTGGGTCAGTAGGTTGAGAAGAACGAGATATTTTGGTTTGGACTGCTATTGGAGGGTAAAATTTGCATAAATTTGTTTTTATTTTCTCAACATTGTAATGTTAATTGTATCTGTTTTGGCATGAGTTGTGCATCGAAGATAATGCACAATTGTAGGGGAGGGGGAATGTAACATCCCCACTATAATCATCATTGGGTAGAGTGAGCAGTCAATGGTCTTGGAAAGATAGAGGAAATTTGTATGGGCTATTATAGGCAACTTTTATAGGAAGAGTTAGACATGAACAACAAGAAAAAACAGGGAAGAAGAGCTTGGGAGCTAGAACAATAAAGATGGGTGACTTCTAGAGAATTTTGGAGCACATTGGAACGTATTTGGAGATGGATATTGAAGAGCCAGGTTGTCAGGCCTGAAGAGTGAACTCCTGGGTGAGTTGCATTGTATCAACAAGTGTTTGTTGTTGGTTTGCTGGTATTTTTTCCTAGCAATGAGTTCCTTTGAGTTCCTAGCTGAGAGATTCCTAACTACCTATGCCAGAGAGATCCTATTAAATGAATGGGATGCTCGATGGACTAAGAGAAGTGAAGGGGTACATTCCTTGGGTTGGGCAGGTCAAGAGGAAGAGAGTTGGAGGGAATTCAGGATAGTAGTAGGAGAAAACCAGTTGGTTGTGTGATATTGAGTCGTGGGGGACTATGAGAGGCACCCTTCTTTTTTGGATTCCTAGCCTCGACTCAGGGGTGACTTGCTATTGAGATTTGGAATAACAAGTCTATGGTTGGGTGGAACTTCCTTCCCAGGCAGCTGGTTGCACAAAAAGATAAGTGTTTATATATTTTCATGAGTTATTTATGAGTTCATGGCTATGCATTTACTCTGTGAATGAGAATGGTTTTTATATGTTGTTATAAATGGAGTCAGTTCCACTCATGATATTTTAGAGTGTTGTAGATGTATTTAATTATGGGTATCATAAATTATTTGAACATGTGTTTAGATCGTAGTTGGTAAACTAAATGATTTGATTAGCAAAAGAAAATTTTGTTTTTATGTGTGTTTCCACATAGTAATGTTCCCTGGTTAAGTTGGGGGGACATTACACTTTCACTATGATCAATACCAAAAATTGTCATCCCATAACTAACAATTATCCTAACATAGAGCTTAGGTTAGGTTCTCAACTAGCTTAGCACTATTTTTAACTTAGTCGAGCTAGCTACTAGAAGGTAAGGTTCACATTTAGTTTAACAAAGGTAAAATAACTTATCTTCATTATGCATGTTCAAGTGATTAAAACATTTATAAAAATATTATATATATGATAGTAAAAAAGGTCCAAGGGTTAGCTCAATTAATTGAATCATTCAATCAAGGCATATTGCTAATGGGAAAGTCACATGGTTTAAATTTGGTTGAATCCCTTGGGATTATCGAGTAGTTGAACCACCTTAAACCTTGAGATTATCTAATATTTGAATCGCCTTACATCTGAATATTTTAGGAAATAGGGGTTTTTGAAAAAATAAAAAATAATTTTTAATTTTTGAGTTTTATAGATTTAGACATAAATTTTGATATTCAAAACTTCACCTTTTTCACAGTTTAAATATTTAATTATAATTATACTATGTAAGGTTCATGTTAAGTGATTTTTTACAATATTTAAAAATATGCTTTTGTTGCTACTTTACATAAGTAAAGTTTTTTTTTTGTTTGAAAAAAACAATTTATATTTATATTATAAAAGACGTTGCGGTCGGACCGTACAACCTTGCAATACAAATTTTATCAAAATTTGGTCGAAGCCTTCACTCAAAACTATATAGTGTTTCCAACAAAGAATTGTAAACCTACCTATTTTATAGCTACTACTTCCTATACATCATTCTATTTCCTAACATATTTCTACAACAGTGAAATAACTTGACAATACATAACTTAATTTGCAAAGGATAACTAAAAAAAACATGGCCTTATAGGTAAATTCTACTAGATTGTACTTGATTTTTTTGTTGCCTCACCTGTGTCTTCATTCAGATCAGGGTATCCCGTTTGATGCACTTCACCTCAAGCTTCATCCTTGATAAACATAGGGGGAGAAGCCATTAGCTATGTAGTCTAGCAGGGGAATAGTGGCAATGCCTTCCAAAGGAATGCCTAGAAATTCAAGTACCCTATCAACCCTGGTTCCCAAACACTACTTTTTTCCCTCTATATTGTATGGCTTATATTGCTATGAATGCATGAAGACCTTAACTTCCACCATAGATTAGTATTTTTCCCTATGCTCAATTAACCATCTTTGATACCAATCTTCCTCCCAACGTTTGTGTTTGAGTGTGACCATGATTCTAGTTGTTTTTTAGACCTCTTCTAATTCTTGTTCACACCTCTTAACTCCTCTCTTCACCATCACTAGGTCGCAAATCACACAACAATGGTTTGCACAGTGGCAGTGTGCCATTGTATTCCAATGCCTATAGAAGACATAAACTAAACTTACTCAAATGCCAAGTAGGAGAGTTGAAACCGAAACTTGAACCTGTGAAGGCTACAAACATATGTAGAGCTACCACCAAGAAGTAGGCCAAAGTAAATCATTCAAGCCCTAGGGTTTGGAAGAACATATACTAACCACCAAGAACTACTCTAGAGTGAATGGGAAGAACTTTCTAGAGTGGAAATAACCCACATGCATGCAAATGTGCCAACCTCTAGCTTCTTATGGATTCTTGCATCGATGGAGGAGTAATGTTGTGGTGTGTGTTGAATTCCCTTTTCCGTCCCATGTATATGTTTTCACACATGGCCTAAATTAGGTGTCTTAATTTATGTTTGATTAAAGTCTTGGAATTGATTTTTATATGGTTACCCCCTCTCTAAGAGGCTATGTGAAATAAACCACTTTAAACTACTTTAGAGCACTAGGAATGAAATCGGCTAACATATATGGATGGTGCAGTGTGTGCTTTAGGTGCCAATCAATCATATGCTAAATTAGGGAATAGCTTAAGGATGTCCCAAACTTTTAAATATTTTTTTATACTAAAATAACACATATTTCCATATTAAGAGTGAAGAATGAACCATCCAAGATAAAGATTTTCCACTTCTATGCAAGACGTCTTGGACATTTTAGCTAGGGATTAATATATGCAACACAATAAATCCCAGAGATGTTAGAATCAATCTCACAATATATATATATATATATTCTCTTGCAGAAAGAAAAGAGTGAATTCCCCCTTAGGTCATCCAACATTAGCACTTGGAATTCACTCAATCTCTCTCCAAATGAATGATATGCAATTAGAATCAATTTAGAGATGAAATTCACCACTATGAATTTAATATAAACATGTAATAATGTTCTAGTTAATTAATTAGAAGCTAGGTCTATGTATAAATGAGCTTTTAAGCATAAAACCTAGTTCTAGGGTTTCCTCAAATCTGATTTTTATTGTTGTTATGTAATTTCCAGATTTGAGAGAGCCCTAAAATCCACCCAAAACAAGATAAATAAAACTTTGAAGCATAATGTTAGAGAGATGATTTACCTTTTTAGTGTTTAGAGGTAGGAAATTAAGCACAAACCCTTGATAAACTAGACTAGGAAATGAAATAAACAATGAACTTTGCACTAGACTAAGAAAGAAATCGAAATTGTGATTTTTCTTTGATATTTCCATTAGATTTCTTTCTAATCAAAACAAAATAAAATATTTTGAATTTTGGGGTTTTATGGTTGGTAGTTGGGAGAAGACATGTGCCTTACTCCAACTAGGGCTTATGGGTCAAGAAGTATGCCCCTTTTGGAATTGGTCTATCTTATTTTAATGGATTAGGGCTAATAGACTGGAACCCTAGGGGTAAAATAGTATCATATCTAATCAAGATAAGCTATGCATGCCAAGGCCCTATAAGAAGGGGTTCCCAAAGGAAGTACCTTCAACAAGAAGCTATAAAATGCCCTTGCTAGGAAAACAAAGGAAAAACAAAGAAAGGAATTGAGCACTTACCAAACTAATAAAGGAATAAGGAAGGGAAAACCCCTAAAATGTCTTCACTCCAAGTGGTAGTCTCACCCTTCAAATGGACCAATTTTGAAATCTTGTAGTAGTCTTAAGCCAACACACAAATATTTGATGCACCAAAAATAAACCGAGAGAGAGAGAGAGAGAGAGAGAGATAGCTCCATGAATGGACACCAAAGCCTCAATAGGTAGATCTTCAACAAAATTGTATCATTCAAGGAAGTAGCCAACAACAACAACCACTTGGAATGACGGGAGAGCCTCTATATATAGAGGAGGCTTCTACATCCTTCTCAATCTTTATTATTTTCTATCTCCTTAAATATAGCCTAGGATAAGTACAAAAATGACATGTCTACTAATTAACCTAAAGAGACTAAGTCATAATACAATAAAAATGTGCCACATGTACAATATTTCCCCAAGAGAATGGGATGTCTCCATCAAAGAGGGAAGAAGACGAGTCAAAGGTATGATGTTTATGCTCCAAGGCCTCCATGTTGATAGATCCACAATCAACTCAAGTATTCAAGCATTCAAGCAAACGATGTGGGGTGTTCCTCCAATGAGTGGTCGAAATTGCGGCAAATTTTTTCCTATGATGGATTTTAAAAACACCATAAATGTGTCAATTTTTTCTTGATTTTCTATTATGACCATATTTTGGAAATCCCATGGTCATTCTACATCCCATGGCATTGATTTGGTGAAATTATGAGTACTTTGTTAAAATATAACTATTCTTGAAGCTAGGTTTCCCTCAAAATACGCAATGCAATCCTAGATCTAGGGTTTGGAACCCCCCAAATCATTTCCAAAGTGAGATGTGACATCAACGAACATGACACAATGTGAAAGTGACCTCCAAAGTAGACATCATCCTCAAATCAAGCAAGTGGGTCCATGATGCAAGGCCTCAACATTTGAATGTGAATAACACTCAACCATCTCTATGAAAATAAGGGACGACCCTCCTAAAATCAACTCCAATGGTCTATGTGAGGTATCCAAGCTGGGAAAACATCCTTATGTCATGCAAGTGCCCTACACAAAGCATGGAACAACCCTCTGCAATTCAAAAGGTGTCCACGTGTGTTAAAACGACTTGTAGACAAGTCCTTCAAAGGGGTTGGCCTTCAAATAAAGTGAATGATGCATCCAAAAATGACGAAGGAGGAGAGCACTCAAGGTTTTAGGACTTGGCATGTCAAGAGGTGACCCATGCATGTAGAAATATCCCCAAAGTAGCTTGTACAATGTGACTAGTGCCTTGGGATTCGTGAACTACCTTGAGATCTATGGAACTACCTCGAGAAATGTGAAACTGCATGAGAAACTGTAGAATCATCTCCAAGAGTCAATGACTGAAGAGTGACAAATACATAAGAGGGGATCCATGCTTAGGCATAAGATACATGTGATTCCATATGTATGACGACCTTTACAACATGACTAACACTTTTACATAGAGTGAAGTGAGACAACCTAGAGGTTATGTAGGTCATATGTCCTAGTAGATCCATCCCGAGACCCTCACATACCTACCAAAGTCATAAATGAATGACATGGGACCAATTTAATGATCTCTAAGGGATAATTAGCTAAGCTATAAGAGCAAGGAATATCTTGAAATGGGGACTAAGAGGGCATACCATGACCAACCATAAAGGGCTTAAAGCTACCACCTAGGTGAAACACTTTTACATAGATAATCTAAGCACGATCTAATACAATACATGAGTATAAGAAGGTCACACTTTTGGCTGATCAATGGTACAACAATGCAAGCATCACAATGGAACATGTGATCATGGTACTTTGAGCTATAACATCATCGAGATAGGCATAAAATATGCTCAAAGGATAAGTCACATTTGACAAAAAAATATGAGATGCATTGAAGTGAATTTGATGTGTAATAGGGACACCAATGTTGGCTTGGTGGTTCACATTTTTATTTTGTGACTTGAGTACTTGGAAGAACTCCATGCTTTGGAAATCTTTGGGTAGGTCCAATGATCTATGGATTAGTTTTTCCTGGCCTATATTTCTTGGTGTAATCTAAGTTGAGAGGGCTCTAATGATGATGAATTAATCCCCCACAATTGTCGTAATTGTAATGTTCCATTCTTTTAACATACATAGACCTTGATAAACTATTGTCGCATTTGCTTCATTATTGGTAGTGAATCCTAGTCCCCGAAAACCCTCTACTTCCTTTTGTACCTTTATATCTTAAATGATCCATATTACTACCACTCCTTAAAAATTTTGAGTTTTTATAAACTTATCTATTCTCTTATTTTTTTCCCAAATATTTTTTTCAATATAATGAAGCCTTCAATGAAATTCACTCCCTAATTTCTTCAAAAATCTAAATTACAAAATTTGTGTTAACTCTTCAACCTCTTGAAGAGTTTTCAACCATAATAACGTTAACTTCCTCGCTAAAAATAATGTATGCTACATACATCTTTCTACATCTCAGTGAGTTGATTTATAAAGAAGTTAACCATAAAAGTTTATAAACATTAATAAACTTAAATTCATAGGTGATTTGGAAAGTGTTGCTAATCATGTAGTAAGGCGTTTAAACTATGGAAAAGGACATGCTAATAATTGAGTAAATAAGTGAACATTTTTAAATCTCAAATATCCATGGTTTCGTATTAAGGCGATGGAACAAGCGATGGAACAAACCTGAAGTTTGATAGGCTATTTGTTGATTCTCTTGAGGTGTTTATTATTTTAAATGAATTCTATTAATTGCCTTAACTTAACTTATTTTAAATGAATTCTATTAATTGCCTTGTAACTAACTTTTTTTTGGGAGGTGAAGTGTTTCAATTTTAAAGACTTAATAAATAAACGAACAATTTTCAATTTCAAACATTCATTATTATGAATAATGACAATGAAATAATATTATGAATAAGACAATGAAATAAACCTAAAGTAATTTGGTGACATAACCATTCTCAAATAATCTATGCACCAACATAAATTTGAGTAGTTTTATGAAAAATAAAGTGTAATCATGCATTTTGTTAAGCATTTCTTTCTCTGGATTTCACAATCAACGCACAGAAAAGCATGGTCACTCATATTCTACATAATAATTCAAAGCTCATACTCTACATAATAATTAAATTATTATGTGATTTATGTAAATATTATATAAAATTATGTGATTTATGTGAAGATTACATTATATAAAAGGCACATGCATTTACACTGAATATTGACTACTTTCCATTGGCATGTTTTTAGAATAGGGAGAAAGAAGAAATGTAGTTGAGAAAAATAATGAAATAATCTATGAAAAGTATTTTTGATATACTATATAATGATTGGTAGGAGATTTGTATTAATTGAGGAGTAATCTTATGTTATGTTGTGAAACACAATTTAGTGTTTTGGAGGGGATTTTTAATTTAGTTGGCTTGGTGACCTAGAGATTGGATTCCACAATTCATGTTGACCTTGTACATCCATTCACAATGTTAATAGGACCAACCGTGGTAGGTGTTGTATCTAAAGTGCCAACCATAATTACACGTAAATTGTGTCAAAATTAATTGTCGTCCAATGATGTTGAATTGGTTGTAAGATAGGAGGAAGGCCATATGCCAATGGTTGGTGTGACATTTCAATGATGATCATTGTTTTCCATTCCCAACCATATGTTGTTTTTTTCTGTTCACACTTGAGAGACTTCTCTCCTCATCACTACATAGATGGTACAAGAAAAACTTGTTTTCCAAAAGGGTTAAGGAAACTCTTACAAGGGTCTCATTTGGCATCTTAAATGTGTAAGGTACGCATAACACCACTCCTCAATGTCTAGAAACAAGTGGGTTGAATCCCACCACCTATATGAGAGATGATGATGATGATGATGATTAACGTCCACTAAGACCGATTGGTCTATCGGACCTTCAGAGGGTAAGTGATTACTTGTGATTCTTTAGAATTTTACTTGTGATTCTTTATGTATAGCGATAGAACTCRAGATCACCCCAAACTTTAAAGTTTTATCAAAATTCAAAACAATTCAAARTGGATTTCAAAATATATTAATAAACTTTAATTACAGTAAAAAGAAATTTAACTACTTTTGATTTATGTATAGCAATAGAACTCTAGATCACCCCAAAAATTGAAAATATATTAATAAACTTTAATTACAGTAAAAATAAATTTAACTACTTTTGATTTATGTATAGCAATAGAACTCTAGATCACCCCAAAAATTGAAATAGATTATACAATATTAATATTTACTTTAATTACCCCCGGATGGGGTGCCACGTCGAGCAGGCAGGACAAGTGGAAACAAGCCGGGTAGCGCCATAAATAATGGCCACCGGCTTCCATCTCCTCACCATTAAAGATGGGAGGGAGCCCGTGCAACCATTACCAGTGGACGAGGCCTCTCAACTGAGGGAAGAGGACGACACACCAGTGCACTAAGAACTTAGCCTTAATGGCCAGAGCTGTCACAGTCACCCTCACCCTTATCAGTTGCCTGGATGGTTATGCGATGCATTTGCAAATTGAATGGGCAAAAGCTGAGCCCTTGGAGTGCAGGAGCAGGGATAACCTTCCAGTCGGTATTTCGTCCATAGCTCGGCTCCTCCACATGCCAAGAGCATTAGGATGACCTCGTAGAGGCGCGACGTGGTATGCTTACGACTCCCGTAGGAAGCGACAGAAAAGATTCGAAAAAGCGTTGGCTCTTGCATCCACTCGGAGAACCAGGAAGCATGGGAGACTTGGAACGCCTCCCATGGCGTACGTGGAGGAGACTGTTCCGGATGAACCCATCCAGGATTATCTAGAACATCTCCTTTTCACTATCCCAAACAATTGGAATCCCCCCACTGATTTTGGGAGCGAGGCCAAGCTTCTAGCTCCAGGAATCTCACACAGTCACAGAGAAGATGACTCGGCAGAGGATTTCACAATTTTCTACATTAAGGAAGAGGTTCCGAACAACGCAGACGAGAAGGATAACCCAACAAGCGGAGCACCTCCAAAGGAAGTGGCACAGCAGGAAAGGCAGCCAACACGCCAAGTTAGCAAAGCAAATGAAGGTACAGAGGAGACTCATGCACAAAGGCCACCTCTCCTCTCTTCTGTTCATAAGGAATGGCAGGACCAACCTCCACTCATCAACCCGAGCTACCTAGAACTACTCTTCGAAACACGAAGCATGGTGGATGACCAAATCTTCAAAGCCATTCAAATCAGCCATTGCCTTGACATGATGTACGCAACTCACTCCAGAACATCCCCACGCCGACAGTGCCCTACGTGCGCGCAAGCCTACGCGATTCCAGCCGGATGGTGCAAGAAGGGTGAAGCTAATGAGACTATTGGTTAAAAGGTCCTGTGAATGTTCATAGTTAGCAATTTTCTTTTGTTTCAAACCAGAACTTTAGTTCACTTAGATTACAACAATGTTATCTGTAGGAAGTTAAAGAATGGACCGAATCTAATGTGGCCATGCGTCCTGGTTTCCTCCGGGCAGGACAACAGTAATCTTTTGTTTGTTTGAAAACAAGTGGCATCGTAAGGCTAGTTGTCTCGGTTTCCTTTTTGTAGGCGGGATAGCTGGCACCTCAACAAAACTCTATAAACATGCAACTCTAATATAACAGGATCCTCCTTTTTTACTTAAAAAAAATTATATATATATATATATATATATATATATATATATATATATATATATATTTAATTTAATTACAATAAAAAGAAATTTTAATAAATTTTAATTAAAATAAAAAGAAATTGAACCACTTTTACTTTATGTATAGCCATAGACCTCTAGATCACCCAAAAAAAAATTGAAATAGATTATACAATATTAATATTTAAACTTTAAAGTTTTATCAAAATTTCAAAATAATTCAAAATGGATTTCAAAATATATTAATCATAGGACCTTTGCGCTATAGAAAGCCACGACAATTTCAAAAAAGGATCCCGGGTGTCTCAAATTCCTATTTATTATTATCCTTCTGGTCTCTATCCCTAACAATAGCTTTTCAATTTCTAATGATTGCCCATTTTCCTTCTTTCCTGACTTCTTTTACCTTTTGAACTTCCTTCCTTAATTTAGCTTGGTCTTCGAGAATGAGGTCTTCATTTATAAATACTCCTGACCCTTTTAAACTCGGAGATTTACTAAGTATGCTATATTTATGGTCATTGCAACTTACTTTGACACAGATCAACCTATCTTTATGATCAATTATTTTTCCTAGCCTCTTTGCTTCTATGATG
>ML807833.1:100990-114776 GCA_009831015.1 Picea engelmannii
GAGGCAGTACAATAATACATAATCACAAGATTGAAAATATATTTATATGCTCTATAATTTAATTATAAACATTGCATACTCAATTGCTTTCCATACAAACATTTATGATATATTTTTGCACCTTTTTGAAACATTAAACCTATTATAAATAGACATACATTAAAGATTAAAGATATGTTTCATGTTTTAACTATTAGCATTGAATACTTAATTATTTTCCACTTAAATATTTATATATACATTTGCACAACAATTACTAATTACTAAAATCTATTATATATATATATATATATATTAATATTATTTTTATTATAAATATAATTGTAAATAAACCTATATGGAGGAAGGATATGTTACATAATTTAATTATAAATATTAAATATTCAATTACTTTTTGCATAAACATTTATAATATACCTTTACACTTTTTAAAATAATTATTTTTATTAAAATATGAGGATATGTTTCATAATTTAATTATAAATATTAAATATTCAATTACTTTCTGCATAAATATTTATAATATACCTTTACACTTCTTAGAATAATTATTTTTATTAAAACTATGAAGATATGTTCCATAATTTAATTATAAATATTAAATATTCAATTACTTTCTACATAAACATTTATAATATACCTTTACGCTTCTTAAAATAATTATTTTTATTAAAACTATTACAAATAAACCTAAGATATGTTCCATAATTTAATTATAAACATTACGTACCCACTTACTTGTAACGCAAAATCTTATGATATATCTTCGCACCTCTTGAAACAATTATTAAAACAGAATTGTAAATAGACCTATAACTTTTATGATGATTTGGAAAACCATATAAATTATTTTAAGTGAAATTGTGATGATTTGGAAAACCATATAAATTATTTTAAGTGAAATTGTGAATGGGGATATAGCTTTTACGGTGACAATTTATATGTTTAATAAATTTATAATTATATTATAATTTTAGATTTTACTAAATTAAAATAAAAAACAAATTTGTCTATAAAATTATAATTTAGTGATTAAAATCAATGACACGTCGAGTTATGAGTTATGGATTGAAGTTTAAAATCAATTTGTTAGAAATGCGCTTAAGTAATTGAACGGAGTTCATTTCATAGTGAATTTGTATCACAATACCCATTAAGCGTTGGTTTAAAAATTGATTTATCATTGGAAAAATGTCACTGAGATAAAAAAAAGTTTTAAGAATATTTGAAAATTTTTTAAATGTGAATTTTTTTATTAAAATAATTAGTTTTGAAGTGTTATATTTCATATTTATATTTTGTTTTATTTTTAATTAGCATAGATTCATTTTAGTTTAGATGTTCAAATTTATCATAAAGTGAAAACTATTTAATCTTTTGAAGTGTATTTTTTTTAGAGTGTAAAATTTGGGTAGAGGTTTGCACTTCAAGTGATTTAATCTCTTTTATATTAAAGTGTAAAAAGCATTTTTAGTGTAATAAAAAGTTTTTAGTTTTAATTGTTTGAAAGAGAGTCTGTTTTAATTTTAATTGTTTTATGTATAAAGTTGAAATATTTTACTTGGTATTAGTGTTTTTTTAAATACCTTTAAGGAAGATATTACACATCTCCTTAATATTTGAAATAAGTATAATTTTTTTAGTTATTAATATTTTTTTTTTCAACTCTATATAGTATTTTTTGGTGCAATAATTTTTTTTACTTTCAATTACTTTATGCACATGTCTATATAATACTAAAATATTTTACTTAATTTGAAAATAATATAATAATAATAATAATAATCTATTTTTAAGGTCATGATCACATTGATTTTTTTTTCTTATTAATATTTTTTTAAATGCCACATGTCAACTCCATATTAAAACATTAAAGGAATTAAGCATCTCCATCAAATTGTGAAAGAGAAAACACTATAAATGGAATAATAATTTTTTATCAATCACTCTCACTAGCTTTCACTCTCTATATAAAGTTGATATAGAATTATTTTATTCAAAGTGGACCTTGAAATATTTTATTTATGGTCAACATTGAAATATTTTTGTGTTATTAATATATTTTTTAAATGTCCCGTGTCATTTCCATGTTGAGCACTAAAAGAATTGCACATCTCCTCCATATTGGGATGTAGAAAACACATTTTAACACAATGAATTATATTTGAATTAAAAAAGCAAAAAAATTATAGATAATTTTAATTGGTTTGTTAGTATTTTGAGTTTTTTAAAAATTGAATGTATTTAAAAAAGGTCCAAGTTCCAAAGATAAAAAAAATTTCTGTGTGTTTTACATTTTGGTATTTTTGGTAATAATCCGACCATATAAAGGTTGGCGGAGGTGGTTGGATGGTAAAGTCATTCTTGCAATGAAGGTCAGGTCTTGTGCTCAAACCCGAGCAAGGACGTGGTCTAGTTGCAAAATACTTAACTGGGCCAAGCTCGCTTACCTTTTCCCCAGATGGGGTGATAGTGTGGGACACATGGCACTTGGAGGAGGCATGAAAAGGCCATCATGGCGATTGCCATGTGACTAAAGCGTGGCACGCACCACCGCCACCCCCATGCATTTAACTCCCCCATACAACGTCCCAAGCACCATTAAGCCTGGTGCGCTTGACCTCCTCAAGCTGTCCCCTCCATGGCTCTGCTCATTGAATGCGCCTCTACTCTGCGTATGCAACATCACCTTCTTCTTCATCATCCGCAAAGCCATGCCTCATTCCAGCCTCCCTCCTTCGCTGTGCTCTCTTGCAACCGACTTTTTCTCCAGCTCCTCCTCGACCATCTGGGATCTTTTCCTGCGCTCACCTTCTCCCCCTGGACCGTCAAAATGCCGAGACAGAAAGACAAGCCAAGGAGAGGCTCGCCCTGGTAACCACAACAACCTCATTTGGTCCTCACTCGGGTGCTTGCAACCTCCCCGGGCTCCTCCCCTGGGTCGTCCCTCTCGCACTCCTCACATTCCTCACAACTCGCCACCTCCTCCCCTCCCGCTTCCCGGCTTGAGGGGTTCACACTCTCTGATTTCTCGCTCGGTTTTCCCTCAAAACCCATCCTTGACAGAGCCTCCTCATCTTGGGCGCCTCCTGCAGTACCACCAAATTCACCAGCCAACACACTGGCTCCACCAGAGGCCTCCTCCACTTGCCCACCCTTGGAAGCACCACTTTTTCTACAAGAACCTCAGCCTGGGCCACACTCGTTTTCCGATTCAGTCCCAGACTTGCAATTGTAGGATAGCTTGGCCATTCTCTACGGGCTGGTCTTCGAGCTTCAACAGGGCCTAGATGACCTTCAGTTTCAGCTGGAGCTACTGGATGGGAAGATCTCTGCGCTCCTCCAAATCCTCTCCACCTTCCAGGGGGCCTTCCACTTCACACCAGAAGCAGCGAGGGCAGCAAAGCACACACATACAAGAGACTCAAGGGAAAGGGGGCTTCCCATAGGAGATGGCGACTCTGGGCAGGCCATGCACGTGGCCATGGACGGGGAATACATGCCCATCGAAGGAGAAACCCCTGGGGCGTACGTTGCAACAAGACTGGGCTTGCATGCACCCAGGGAAGTGGGAGGCACATGGCCCGACAATAGATGGGAAATGGGTGACTTGGACGCCGACACGCATGAGCAAATGGAATGGAGAGGGGCAGCTGTCGAAGAGGAGCCATGGGACCTTGCAACCCACACCACCTCTCCGCTTGGCTGGCCAGTTTACAAGCCAAGTGTATGACCAACACATGGGTCTTCTACGGCCTCATAAAGGCCAATATTAGCGTTTTACTTATGACTTTAGTTTACTTCTTCGCTCTGTTTTTCAGTTTTTGTAAGACTGGTAGTCATTTTGATCCCAACACCGACTGGCTGAACTGGTTTCCCCATAGGGCAGTTCAGTTATTACAGTACGACACTACTGCACACTTTGTAACTCTAGTTTTTTGAAGGCTTCTTATATATAAATTCTTACTTATATAAAAAAAAAAATCTGACCATATAAATGTGGGCAAACTCACAATTTTCTGTTATTTAAATTGCATTTTTAAATACATAAATGAATTCAGGCTGCCTAAAACTCTAAAACACTCTAAATAAATAATATAACCAAAACAAACCATAACATAAAACATTTAAACTACAAAACTTTAATTTAAAAAAAACTAATTTAATTAGATTTTTGACCAAATTTCAAGTAAGATAAGGGGCACTCTGTTCCTCTTTCGAATGTCTTTTTATAGAAATTCACAATGGGTCGCGGAAATCGCATCCCCAAATGCAATTTAAAAGTATGCCATCTCAAAAATTGAACGTTATGTTGTCTCAAAGACCTAGATCAACGAAATTGTGATATATACAATAAATATCTGCATTTCAATGATGTGATTCCACTGGTGAAAAAGTCACCGAATATAAATATATTTGAGAACCAGAAAACACTTGAGCACGAAACATGCATGCCTTGGATATTGGTCCATAACTTTGATATAAAAAGTTTTTTTATCTTATAAAATATCAAAGTTCCACCGATCTTTTGCAAGACATCAGGTCAGGTCGTCCGACTGACATTTGTAACTCCCCAATACATGGATACGCTGGCTGTCCCTGCCCTGCCCTGCCCTGATCCTACGGTCTACCAATGTGCCTCAAGCACTGCCAAAGACCGTAGTGATAAGGACAATTAGGATCTCATCTGACAAGCATATGGCTGTAATATCATTAATTTGTAAATCTAGAACCGTATCGCATACGTTACTTATGGGCCCGAGTTTTGAGTAATAATCGAGAGGCTTGTCTTAAGCTTAAAGAAAGGAAGCGCCTCGAAAAACCTGCGAAATCAGTAAATCAAATCATGGAATCACCCACTGCCCCTGCATCAATACCTGCAAATCACTATGGTGTAATACGATTAAATAAATCGATCGCTAATTACACGTACCCTTTGATGTAATTTCAATGTCATGGAAATATGTTATTGGTGATGGAAGGTGAGACGCTCTCGGGACAGTGACAGCAGCTTAATGACAAAAAGTTGAAATTTCAAAAGCCAGTCCGCGCAAGAATTCTGTATTTCTTGCATACGATTATGCCTTACTAATTAAAAAGTTAGAATCCTCCCCATATGGGTTGCTTTTTTAGATTATTTCTCGCAAGCGCAGGAAGGGTATTTGGTCATAAAGCCACTGTGAACAGGATTACCTGTATGCGATCTCACATGCTATTGTATAATGGCAGGGCTTGGTAGCAGGATTGTGGGTGCAGCGAAGTCTGGTACAATAGCCCCGTGGTTAGGCCTTGTAGCTGCTGTGTGTATACAGGTATTGGCTGGAAATGCATACAACTTTCCTCTGTATTCGTCGAGGTTGAAGAAAACACTTGGATACAATCAGTTACAATTGAGCAACTTGGGAGTGGCTAATGATATCGGAGAGAACGTGGGTCTTCTTGCAGGCCTGCTTTGCAATAAAATTCCGCCTTGGGGTTTACTTCTGGTCGGAGCTACTACTGCTTTTGTTGGGTATGGCGTACTCTGGCTTGCTGTCAGCCAGACCATCAGTTCTTTGCCTTATTGGGTGGTAATGCTCTCATTCTCTTGTGGGTTTGTCATTTTAATTTGTGGGTTTGTCATTTTTATCAACGGAGTTTAGAATTCAGACTACATCATGGAGCATGAATCAGACCATCAGTTCTTTGCCTTATTGGATGGTAATGCTCTCATTCTCTTGTGGGTCTGTCATTTTAATTTGTGGGCTTGTCATTTTTATCCATGGAGTTTAGAATTGAGACTACATCATGGAGCATGAATCAGAGTAGCGTTTGCTTTGAAGTGAAAAGGGCCTTTAGCTCCTGGGCTTTCAGCTGAAATTTGCCGAGGATTAAGTTTTCCAATGTTTTAAACTGTTTGGCTTGTTACAAACTAACTATAGGTACTTTCGTTGTATAGATACATTCACTAGTTAAACGACCTTTGTTTAGACAGAGGCACTATGAAACTCGGTTTGGGTTTGTGTACAACGAGAATAGCCCACTACAGTTTCCACATAAATCTGGTCCAGCTGGTAATAGTGGTGGTAAGCTTCCCCACACCACTAGACCACAGCCTTGGCCCCACTGGGATTTGAACCTGGGTGACCACGGTGGTAAGCATGCCCAATTACCAGTAGACCACGTCTCCAGCCCCATCGGGATTCGGCCCTGTAGACACCCTCACATACCACTAGACCACAGTCTGGCGGACCCTGGGAGGTGTGTACATAGGGGCTACATATTGTTGTTAGAGAAGAATACTACTTCTATACTGAAATGTGGATAGGCGAAACCGCAGCTTTTTTGAATCCATATGGGGATCCAGACACTGGTCCTCAAACCGTCAAAAAACTGTAGCACAACAATCTTGCATGAAAAAGAAAAACTGTAGCACAACAATCATGCATGAAATCGAGCTACTGATCACTAAATGGGATATAACCTGCAGAAAAACCTCCGTCAAGAGAAGTGATTGTACCCTTTAAGCTACATGAACGAATTGAATTGACTTTAAGGCTACCACCATTTGGCAATAATTCAGTCATACGGAAATTGATGGCATTCTTCAGGTTCTGTGAGAAACCTATTTTTGTCCAGACCTGGCTTATGACATGGACTAAAACATCTATATAGCACTGGTCATCATGAAATCACATGCAGAGTTCATTCCTGCATCTGTTTATAGAAGGGGAAATGCAAAGTTCGCATTGTGTCATATGAACTAAGTTTACTTGTCCAACTTTGGGGAAGACTGGAACTAATCACCCCGGGAAAATGATTCTGCCAAAGAAAGTTCATATAAATAACTTAAAGTAGGAATAAGATCAGAAAACTCAGAAGTTGAAGAAAACTAGGAAATATTTCCCACCTGCCAGACATGCTTGTAAGATTTTTTTTTTAAATTTTTCTGAAATTCAAAATTTCTTGTTCTGGTCCCTTCAGTGGTATGCCCCCTGAAGATGTAAATAGCATAGCCTTTTCAACACAGTGCTCAACAGGTCTAGGAATGAAGAAAGTTGAAGCTGAAAATGAAAGTATTGTTAAGTTTTACAAGAGATAGAAAGAGGATCGAATGGAACCAAACAGAAAACCCTAATTCTGCAATACGAAAAGAAAGAGAAACAGCCCAAGAAGAGAATAGCGCAATACTTGAGAGATGTCCTTAGGCACCAAAATCACTTTTTAGAGAATGAATAAATCACATACTTTTTCAAATGAGGGAACCGGACCGGTCATTGAACCAGTCGACCCCAAAAACCTGAACCAGACTAGAATCAGAAAAAAACTGGACCACAAAACCGGTCAACCGAAAAATACGTAAAATATTCAAATTTTGAAAAGAGAAAAAATATTCATGTGCATCCATATGAATCCAAACTATTATACACAAATATGCAAAGTTTCTCATGTATATGGCAAGTAAGGGTGCATATAACCAAAGTAGCACTGAGTGCAATCCATCTTTGAACCAAAATACATCAACAAAGCGGTTCTAAATGGCCTCTAGAGTCCAAAAATAAGCATAGTACTAATGGATTAGTATAGTCTAGATTCTAAACTCTACAATTTGATCATATATGATATAATCATCTGAATCCTCATCCTCAACATGACTAGACTCTAAAATGGGATTGGGTTTGAGTCCCTTGGCCCTGAAGGTACCTGTCCAACGTTCAGATCCTCTGGCAGTGGAAGTGGGTCCAAGTCCACCAAGGAGGTCTTCATTGTCAAATGTTGGTGGCTGAGTCTCCACAACCCACTCTGACGAGGGATCAAAATCATCCAAGACTATGTTGCTTTATTCAGGGGTCTTGTTCAACAACTAGTTGCACCTCAACTTAAGGTTGTATTGAACATAAACCATATCATTCAATCTTTTTTGTTCCAAATGGTTTCACTTTTTGGTGTGTATAAGCTCAAACACTCCAATTGCGTTCGCACCTAAAAGCATTGCATGTTTGGCTCAATATTTGAATTGCAAACTTTTGCAAATCAGGGCACTGGCTGCCACAAATAGGTTGCAATAAGAGTTGAAGGCAAAAAAACTTCAACAAATGACTTTGAAACTTTGACTCAACTTTTTCAATGAATAATATAATTTGAAAAGTTTGAAATTTTTTACTTGGTGGATCCTTTGATCTGCTTTGTATAGCCATAGACATGTCAAAGGTACCAATACTCTCATTGAAATGCAGGAGCTCACTGTGTATCTCATCTTGTGTCTTGGGATCAGGGGCCATGTGCTCAATGCATTTGTATAATCTTTCTTTTACCTACACATATATGTCAAAATCTTTTGTATAATGGTATGTTCAAAGTTCAGAAGACAAAGAAGCTTCATCAATTGAGTTTGAAACTTTAGCTAAAGCTTAAACATTTGTAATGAATAACATAACTTAGAAACTTTGAAATTACTTACCTTGGGTTTAAGTAATAACCCACTGCATGTAAAGGTCTTTGGGGTTGTTTGTTCCATCTATCATCAATGATTTTCCATAGAGGAAGATACTTCTATCTTTTATTACCATATACTATCTTTATTTCCTCTTTGGCTTGATCCATGACCTCACAAATAAAACCCATGACGAGTTTATTACCATCTACCATTCACAACACTTTCACAAGAGGCTCACTGAATTGTATTATCTCTTCTATCTTTTTCCAAAAATCTTTTTCAAAAACATTGTCAACTATCTCTTTCCATTCAACCTTTTTGCTCCTCTAAGATGCATTCCACTCATCACAAGAAAACATATTCTGCAAGTTGGCTTTTTGTTGAAGCATGGATTGTAATGTAAGAAAGTTCGTTGCAAATCGTGTAATAGCTGACCGAACAAGCTCTTTGCCCCCAGTGTTTTTCCTCATAAGGTTCAAAACCCATGCGTGGTTGTATATGTACTTGGTTCTTCATTTTTCTTGTTCCACACAGTTCTTCACCCATTCAATTTTTCCAATATCCTCATGCATGAGGTATAAACAATGGGCTACACATGAAGTCCACCAAATGGTGGGGTGTTTTTCCTCCAACATTCGTCTTGTTGCGACATGGTTTGAGGCATTGTCTGTGATGACTTGTACAACATTCTCCACCCCCACCTCTTCAACTACTTCATCCAAAAGATGAAATAATAATTGTCCATCCTTCACCTAATCAGATGCATCGACATATTTAAGAAACATAGTTCCTTTTGGGCAAGCAATTAGGAAATTAAGAATGGTGTAGGATCTTCCATCAGTCCATCCATTAGACATGATTGTGTTCCTTGTTTTACTCCATGACTCCTTGAACTCTATGAGGTATTCATTTATTCTTTGAACCTCATTTTGTAAAAGTGCCCCCCTGATATCATGAAAATTAGGGCCTTTGAAGCCTGTACCACATGAAACTACAACATCTAACATAGGTTGATAATATGCAAAATTAGTAGCATTGAAAGGTATGTCTGCATCATACCACCATCTAGCAATGCATTCCCAAGAAACCTCCTTCTCCATCTTCTTTCGCTTAGCATCAATGGTGGGCTGAGCACCAAGAGTGGTGCATGGTACAAAGAAAGAGTCAAGCCTACTATGTGACCTCTTCAAATTGGATGAACTAGGGCAAGAAACAAGTTATTCTATATGTCCAATAGGAAAACTGGAGGATTCTTCCAAACTAGGCATTTGATTTTGAGGGTCATACTCATCATCAATTAAGCCTAAACTTCTTCCTATCTCCTTTTTAATCTTTTTGGCCATAGTTTTTTCTGCTTGGTAGGATTCAATATGACCTAGCATCTTTGCTTTTAGATCATCAAAGACTTTTTTGCAAGGTTTTACATTCCCTTTTGCATGTCCTAAGTGTTGTTTCAACCTATGAATACCCGTCCCCCCCCCACCAACTTCCCTCTAATAATAGTTGCATACCATTTTCCCTTCATCGTTCAATTGACAATGATCCCATGATGGATCTCTCTTCTCTTTGGGAGCCATGGCAATTTTTATACAAATAAAAAAAATTGCAAATAAAACTCTAGGAATTCTTAATTACTAGGAAAAAAACAACAATTGTAAAGAGAAAAAGAGAAGAAGAAGAGTATCCTTGACATACCTTCGCAAGCCTTCCAAATTTAGAGAAGAAGAACAACTCCAACAGTCCAAAACAACTCCTAACAGCGGAAAAACAGCTATATAACAACCCAAAAAATTCTGAAAATGAACCCTTGAATTAGATCCAAACCAGCCTAAGAAATTCTGAAAATAATCCCTTGAAACAACTCGAAATCAACCAAAGAAACTCAACTAAAAAACTCTTCAAATCAACCATTCAACTAGCTCTCCATATCTGCCCAAGAAAATATTCAAAACAACCCTACAAATAGCTCTCCAAAACAACCCAAGAAACTCAATTCAAAAGTTCCAAATAGCTCAAATGAATTGCGTGAGTGAAATGGAGGGGGGGACCTCTTTAAATAGCTTTAGTAGGGCCCTAGGGCTAGGTTTTATGTTTTCACTTTTATTATTTTATTGTTTTCTTCTTATAATTTGAATTTTAGTGGTCCCTAGCTGCAGCCGTATGGAACTGGCCAATTCAGCGGTTAAAGGCCGATTACATACGGAACTGACCATTTTAGTTCAAAACCCTCAATTGAACTAGCATGGTTCTGGAATCGACTGGTTTTTCCAGTTCCATTTTGGTTCTCATAACATTGATATAAATATCTTTCACAAAGGTATGGCACATAACTCGATAGGGTTTTGGGACCACATACATTACAAACATTACAAGGTTGGTCGTGGCCAAAAGTGAAGAATACCACTAATTTCAACATTCCCCCTTAAGCTAAATGGGGGTTGTTACACTTCAAATTCTTTTCAGTGTACCTTACATTTTTTTCACGAGGTGTGACCACTCGGATGTGCCCAAAGTGATGATTTCTTTATATGTGGCCATGATGGGATGAATTGATGTACAAGTGTTGGTTAGAGGTTTCCCAGATCCCCTCAGGTGGATGGTCATGGCATGTCCTTTTAATCCCCATTCTCAAGGTGTTTGGTTTTATTTCTCTGGTCGACTACCCCTTGGAGGTGGCAACTCCCTCTAAAGTCGGGCATTTATGTCCTAGGTAGGTATGCGGGCATTTTGAGGTGGATCTACTAGGATACATGATTTACAGGGCCCTAACTATTCACTTATTCTTTTGCTATGTAAAAGGTGATTGTGCTTTGTAAGGGTTTTAACACCCATGGTTTAGCACACCTTACTCCCTCTTATCGAGGAAAGTGCCCTTCACTACCAATCTTGTCCCTGCAGTGGATATGGTTGCCTACTGGAAAATACTTGGTGAGTATGGTTGTACCCTGATCAATGAAAGTAGTATGACACCGAGTTGCTCAATCTGTGTGATCTATAGATGGAAGTGTCTCTCCACCTATCCAGGATCACCTAGATCTTGGTATCAAACCAAACATCTCCACCTAGGTCTCCCACCAAGGATTTCTACCTCCTGACATCTCGCCAACGGTCACTACTCTTAGCATCTCACCAAGAGTCACTCTCTTGGCATTTCACCAAGAGTCTCCCCCCCTTGGTATCTCACCAAGAGCACCTGGATCTCAACATCTCACCAAGATCCTCAACTTGGCCTCTCGCTAAGTAGCTTCCACCTAAAGTGGATCCAGAACTTGATCTGCCCATCTCTGTAGCCAAGTGAGGCTCAAGCCTCCGTGGTGCCCTGCCGCTCCTCATCAATCTCCGATGCTCTGAAGCCCCCGCACCAACCCTCTGTCTCGACAACTCTGAAACTGAAGCTGTCCCGGGTGGACCAGTCACCCTTGATGATGGTGTCCACGAAACCTGAGTTTGAGCTCCCTCTGAATCACTACTATGAGTCAGTAGGTCCTACTCAACTTTGTCTCCCCACCTGATGCTGGATGGTGTAACAACAGACAAAGTAGTCACGAATGCACACTCTCTCGCAAACTGTTCGTCGAACTCAAGCTCATCTGTTGTCGTTGCTGAAACTTCCTGCAGGTTCTTCTTCTTCTTGGGACACTGTCCTGCATAGTGACCCATCTCCCTACAAGCAAAGCATCTCACTGAGCTCACATTTCTCTTCGGCCCACTGCTGCTCTCTCCTCCCTGTGGTGGGGCTCCAAACTTGGGACCTTGTCGACCTCCTCGGTCGGTCTTCTTCTTGCCCTTTGTCCAAAGAGCAAGATCCTCCTCACCCCGCACTGTCTGCTGCTGATGCTGTTCAGAAGCCTCTGCCACAAGTCTAGTTTCTTCTTGAACAAAGTCATCCCACATCCTCTCCCATGTGGGCATGACCTCCCTAGCAACAATGCCACGAACGAATGGACCCCATGGTTTGGTGAAGCTGTTTAAGGTTGTCCTCACCATAGAATCTGGGTCCACCACCTCTCCAACGGCTCCAAGATCGTCTCTAATCTGGGTGTATCGACCAAGGAAAGAAGTGACTGACTCATCCTGGAGCATGCGAATTTCCCCGAGTCGATCATGAAGAACCATCTTCCGGTTCTCGTTAGAGCTCTCATAAAGCTTGCATAGAGATGCCCACATCTCAAATGCCCAAGCTTTCCCATTCAAGTGGGGAATGATGTGATCTCGCACTAAATTACATATTGTCCTCTTTTCCTTGTTGTTCCTCTTCCCGAACTCTGCTAACAAGATGGGAGTAGTAGCAGGGGGAACATGAACAACTGCTTCAACTATACCCCATAGTTCGAGGTCCTCTAAGATAAAGACGATCTTGGCCTTTCAAGGCGACCAGTTGCTAGCTCCAGCTAGCCTATCCTCCGCACGCATCTGAGATGCTGACATCACTGCCGACTGCACTCACTCTGATGCTACAACTGCAAAGGAACGTTGCCTCACTCCTGTCAACATAGGTGTGAAAAGAGGCAAACGAACACTCACCTCACTCCTAGCAATATAGGTGTGAAAAGAGGTCGTGAAAAATCAGTCTCACTCCTACCACGTAGGTGTGAAAAGAGACTGACGAAATGTCCACCAACTGCTCTACAGCTCTCCACAGAAATTCTGCCAACAAACTGCCACTAAACTCTGTCAATGGCTGTTCACAAAATCTGCCCAAAAGGTGTCTAAAACAGTCCCTCAATATGCTGTCCAAAACTACTAAAAAATCAGCCACCAAGCTCTGATACCATGAAGATTTTCCAGATCCTATCAAGCTGCCAACTAGGTCTGTCTTTGACCTCAAGTTAGCTCTAAGTTTCAACTGTCTAACAATGGTTTGCTGTTGTTTTAGGACAACAAACTGTTCAATAACTTCTTCGCTGATTTGTTACGGTTACATAGATAGGCCAAATGGGTGCTCTAGCATGTAGTTTTGTCACAAGATGTTAGCACATGCATACCATAAGCTATATAACACACCTAGAGATCTATTAGTGCTGAAATAATGTTGTTCTAAACTCTATACATGAAATGAACACAGGTATTTTTGGTCAACATGACCCTGGATAAACCCCCCCCAGGGAAAATCAGTTTGAGATGAATGTATACATATAGTGTGCTTCAAGCATGTAATACAACAAGAAAGATAAATACAAAGCAACATGATACTCTGCAAGCTCAACACAAGCTCTGCAATGGTTCCTTGGGATGTGCGTGTAGAAATTCTGAGGTCCTATGAGGCTGCCATCTAAGGTCTGTCCTTGACCTTAGTATGGCTCTAAGTTTCTACTGTATGGCTGTCTTCTTTTGCTGTTTTAGGACAGCAAACAGTCATCCCACTTTCTG
>ML807834.1:0-28637 GCA_009831015.1 Picea engelmannii
CATGTCCCCATGATAGAAAACTTGTTTAGCCATTTGATTAAGGAGAATATAGCCTAGCCATTGCTACACTAGTTCCCCTTTTTCTGAGTTAGATTTGAAACATAAATTGAAGAAAGAAGACGTCCTAGGCCTAATTGACTTTAGACCTAGGGTTTAACTCTTAGGGTTTGAAAATCCTTGGCCCTACAACACTTTTCAGCCCTAGATTTATGTTTTGAAGCTAGCTGTTTTGCCAAAGAGTTTTAAGGAAAGAGGGAGGAGCATGAGGCCTTGCTTAAGAAACACCGGAATGAGCCTCCTCCCCTTAGGGTTTTGACTTCATGGCCCTGCCATTGCAGCACCATTAAGCCTAACTCTGCCGTCCTTAAATTTAGATCCTTCCAAGCCTTTAGCCTTACTCCTTGACTCCATTTACCCTAAGGCACTAGTCCAAAACTACAACGTTGAGTCTATAGTGTTAAAACGACCTTCTCAAAACTCTTAAATTGAAACCCTAACTAACCCTAGAGACTTACTAACCCTAAATCTATGATGACGTCTTATCTCTTATGAACTTTTGCTTGGTATCAAATTTGCGGCTAGGTCATCCATTGATAGACATAGAAGTGTTGAGTATTTTCATTGGCCTATTTTGCAAAACGTCCACCTCTTTGCCTACCAAAACTAACCTAGAATAGGGCTGACGTCACCTTTAGTAGGCTTGACGCAACAACATTATATGTGAGCATATTCATGGTATTTAATGCATTGTGATAATTCAAGGATTGATTTTGTATATTGAATGCTATTATCATTTTGTATTTATTGAAGAAGTAATATTATAAGCCATAGCCTTTATTGCAATCATTAACTTCGTCAATAATTACTTTTATTTGTGCTCATGTGTATTTCATACTGATAGTCATTGACAATTGAAGCATTAACCAATATTTGCATGTATTAGTTTTATTGTTGTCTTGTATCACAAACAGGTGCTTCTAATGTGGTTCATATTCTCTCTGACTATCTTCCTTGGTGGTAATATGTGAAGGGAAAACCTATTTTAACTCTTGAGCCTTAATCCCTTGGTCCTTTTCCTTTCAACACCCCAGATTACCTAGGGACGTCTCCCTTGGGATTAGACACCCTAAATAGAAAGAGCTCCCCATCGAGGTGACAGTGGGTGGGGAAGCCCCTGTTATGCCAGTTTGAATCCTTCCTTCAAGATTTTTAACCTGTACTACAAACTGAGCGATAACATCATCATTACCAAATAACAATCACTGTGTACTTTCATTGTCCATTAATCAAATATTCAACACAGTGCCATCAAAAAATAGTAAGTGTTCCACATAAATTGTAAGAGGTCATGTTCCCTTCATTCACACACTCTGCATTTTATAACAATTAACGAACAGTAGCCATTTCCAATCTGTAACCATCAACATCAACCACTGCCATGCATTTCTTCAAACCACAACTATACTCAAAAGTCATGTTTTCAAAATAATAACGAAGTCACTATTACTGCAATATATCCCATAAAAAATGCAATGATATCGTTCACATATATATGTAGTAACCAAAATAATCAAGACCCCAAATTCCACGCTTGAAATTACAATTAATTATACAACCAATAACAACCATTTAGACACAAGCTATGCAAAAGTAAACTGCCCAGGTAATGTAGTTGTTCCACTGTAAAAACCAAACAATTCAATGTGACTTAAAAGTTGGGCCACGTATCCAACACAACAGTCATCAACAACATGCCTGCTTTAACCAGTGGTCAATTTCAATAAATGACATGTTTAAAACTCTATGGGTATACCTGAGCATAAAAAAACCAAGCTATCCATACTGCACACAGTGCACAGCTAACAAAACTCCATGGTGCAACATTTCCACTTATTACAACAAACACACAGTCACGATATAACTCAATATATCCTATTGAGTTATCGATTAATATGATGTTGCTTCGTTTTAGTCACATCGCGATTGACCAAGATGTGCACACTCAGGCTTATTCAACCAACAAACACAAGGATGCGGTGGATATGCTTTCTATAGTTATCCATTTCAATCATCATTCGGCCCCAAGAAAACCATAGTTACCTTGCCCAATGTTTCATTTGAAAAACACCATACACAGAATGTGACATGTGTGAACAACACCAACCATTCGTAACCAATGCCAACCATCATCCAAATCATCATAAGTGAAAATACTAGTGATTGTATATCAACCAACAATTCACCACTGTGGTAGAAAACCAATCAACCGAAGAAGTTGTGGTAGCTATCCATACCCATGCATCCAATCGAATTGGGGCAAAGGCCCTTTCATTAAAAATACTGAGTTATTTGACATAAGGGGGGTGACTGTGAACTTTAGAAGTGAAATTGGCAATGTAAGGTTTATCGCTATTATCACAGAGCCAGTAACTAAATGTCATACCAACACGATTGCCATACAACCAATGGGTGAGTCTGTATTCAAATAAATAGACCATAATAACCCGTAACAACTTGATAGGCTCGACAGTCTTCCTATAAAACTCCAGATTGGAGGGTTAAGGGTTTGATCGGTAGCCATCACAGGAGGAACAGAGCCAAATTCTCTTAATAGTGAAACTTCGAGGCCAAAGGTATACACACAAAGAGGGCTATGACTCATTTGTGGACAGGAAAAAATTCCATGATAGGGGCCAAAATAGGAAGGTAGGGCTCTAGCCTAGCCTAGAAAATGTTATTTAACGCATGCAGGGTATAACCCTCGTGCTCTTCGGTCAAAAATATCAACACAGAGGTGAAGACAGGGACGAAGAAGAACATGAACTTTATTTTGTGACCCCTAGTGGTGCAATCAACCAATGCTGAAGTGAACAAAACATGCTGACGTAGAAAACCTTCGACCATTAAACCCAAGAAGGCTAGAAACTAGATTTAGTGACAATGCGTTAAGATAGCTATCCATCCAATACTTAAACAAAAACCCTCCAACCAAACAATAGTGATAACAAAGAACTATCACCTAGGAAGACCGATAACCTCTATAAACTCAAAAATATTGTAGGAAGAACAATCCATTTTTCATTCAACACCAAAATTTCACACAGTTACAACACTTAGGAAAAACAAAAACCCATACACCTGAGCTAGTAATCATTTCATATCCAGAGCGAAGTCAAGAATGGCCAAAAAAATGACATACTTATTAATCAAATTCCTTAAAATGGGAGCTGGTCGAGCAGTTCCACCTTGCCAAAATTTCGGAGCATAAACACAACAACAAGATCGAAAAATAGCCCAACTACGGTGGCAGCCAATGGGAAGAGTAAAGGTGACGTGCAGTAATTGCACATCACCTCCACCCACATCTCATTATATCAACAATATATGCCAACAAATTCTCCATTAACACGGTTAATCAAACATGTATTGAAACCATCACCACATTAAAAGCTAGTAACGCGATCACCATATTCCATCCCACGCCATATAACTCAATTTAAAACGCATAACCATTAATGTTCACCACCTTATCAAATGAGCCACCGACGTCCAAACTATCCAAATGTACCATATGTGGATCAACCACATAATTCAATTTACTATCACCTTGCCAAGTGCACCACCAATATTTCACACATATGCATATTAAACATGTAATTCAATCACGATTTCATAACCATTCACTTGCTATCTAGGGCTTAACAATAATCATCAATTGTTCTCATTCATGTAGTATAGTTAGGATAGCTTTTAAATCTCCCCCTTGCAATTGTTTCCCATTCCTTTTAAGTTATTCACATGTGATATTGCAGAACTAGGTCCCCTTCTGCATTTGTTATAATACTTTGCCTTTCTCAAAACTTCCCTTCATATAATTTTCACTAACATGTTTTTTGTGCAGGTGTGAGAAGAACAAATGCCATTAATGAATAGAAGGCTATAGTAACATGAAAGAACAACATCTCAAATTGTCAACACATACCAACAACAACAATATCTCATCAATCGTGTAAACCGTGTAGCACATCATCATAACATAAAATATGAGCATATCTGATCTTCAATAGTTCAAGGGGGTCCCACTTACTAGTATTATTTAGTTTTATAATAATAGGCTCTAGCAATACTTTGCGGGTGAAACTTCGTTGACTTTTTCAATCGTCAACACTCACCCGGGGCCAAATTCAACAGAAATTTCCTCATCTGATGGGGGAACTCAACGCAATGGATACCACTGCTTCCTAAGGAGGAATAATTGATCCAACTGGATATCGATGGCCACCCACCTTTTCCAGCTAGCTCAAAACAACTTTTTGGCAATTTTGGTGATTTACTATTTTTAACAGTTTTTCGGGTCTTAAACTTTCGGAGCCGTTTTGAGGCCCTAAATGACGTTTTTTTGGGTGTATTTCATTCTAGAGATTTCTTCATTAATTTTTTTTCAACAATTGTAGTACTCAGAGAGATCTTTCCAACGGGATATCGTATGCCTAAAACAAAGATCGTATGCAAAAGTTACGACCCCGGGAATTTGATGTACCGACTTACCCAAACAGGTCCCACATGACTTTTGGCGCTTCATCTCCTACGGTTAGGTTTTTGGATTTATAGGGTTTTTGACACTCTTGTTTATTGTAAAAAGGCCTTCAGAGCCTCATTGTAACCATCTTCTTGTGAATGAACGCAATTGTCACATCTCTTCTCAGAGATAAGCCTCCACCATTCCAACAAGCTTGTTTTCCGCTGCATTTTACAGTTTCAACTTATTTCCTTGTTGAATAGAAAACCAATTTTATTGTATCTTTGTTATTCTGTGTTAAGCATCTGTTAATAATCTGTAGTCATTTCGTTCTGCTCATAAAATCCGGATCAGATTAATGGAATAAGTGGAAATGAGAGCTTAAGTATTTGTTCTGAATCTCTACACTCTTATACAACTTTTCATATATCCTCTTGCAATATATCCTATAGAAATTTGTTGTAAAACTATCATGGCCTAGTGTCTTTCTTCTTTCCATTATAGAAATGATTGGTTACTTTCTCTGAGGTGATTTTTTTTTATGTAATATCTAGTTCTTCTTTCTTGTGACCAACTTTTGAACTACTTGGATGATTTCCCTCATTGCAGATTGTCCACTTGTAGTTCCTTCAGGAGGTTTTAGAAACAGTTTAACTCTAATTTTCAATTTATTCTCTCCATTCCACCTAGTTACTTATCACATGTACGATACACGACTTCAAGAAACCAAAAATAAATTAGAATAATGTGGCTTTAACAAGCAATGTAATATAGATAATATTAAGTTCATTTTTAATTATTCGATTTTATATGTCTCTCTCATGTTGATATTAATTGTGGTTTGTTTGGTAGGGACCAATACATTACATTCAAGGCCTAGGAAAATTGTTTGTGAGAGTGGACTTGAGCCTTCTATAAAAGATAGGGAGGGGCCTTTGGTAGAGATACAATTCTATAATTTTTTACATTGTTATTTTAAAATTTATAAATCATCATGAAACCTTGGAGTTCTTTAATTAAATTTTATTTGGGGGTGTAAAACCCAACTCAATCACCATGTTTAGTTTTTTTCATGTATGCATTGATTTGTTAGCTCTAGAAAAAGGTATGCATATGCACAATTATGCAATAAGAATGACCACCCCATTCCAACAAATTAGCATGTAAGTGGTACCTTATTTCTCTTCATCTTCAGAGTGAGAACACATAGATACTGTACTTTACATGATTTAATAATTATATTCTAAATTTATCATACTTTTTATCCCTTCCAAAGGCTAAATTTTTTTCATTCTAATAATGGTGTTCCTACTGAGGAAGTAAACAAAAAAACACCAAAGAGGAATGGAAATAAAGAATATCAAGGGGGTATTTCATGCTCAAATGATGAAGTTCCATAATCATTTAGATACAATTATGGTGTGCACCTTCACACACTAAATCTAGATGCTCTACATTATTGTAAGGTTAGATGTCAGTCATTCAGGTTTACATAATATGTCTCATGGGAACATGAAGAATGCCAATTTTGCATAAGATCAAGAAGAATTTGATATCAATTGTATGGAATATACCTAGGGAGAATCTGACATGGTAGGTATGTGTAACATGCATTTTGAAGAACAAGGTCATTGACATGTTCATTTGATTCACTATCGTATGAACAATAATTGCATAACTCATATCTATGATGGATCTTGGCACGAGACATGAAAATATGACAGAGATAAGGATGTTTATAAAGATGAACTTACCCATAGGACTTATTGGAATCAAATTCAGTTTGAAGATCCTTCTACTCAAGAATATCAAAAATACTTTTCTTTGTGTAATCAGTTTTGCAGGCTAGAAAAGAATAATGAAATTGATGCTAGTTCCTCAGAGACTTATGGCATAGAGAAATTATGGCATGCTCTAGTGAAAATAAATCCCTCGATGGAATCCTCTATAAGTCACATAAAGTATGTGGTCATGTTTTTGTCTATGACCATTCCAAAAACATACCCATTATGTGGTTTTTGTTATTGACAATTTTTGTTAAATGTCTAATCCTCGTATAAAACCAGTCATAGGAAAATTTATGTCTCAACACAATTTTAGGCCGATTTGTGTGTATAAGGATATTGTTTGAAGCATTACTACTCAATGTATAACTACTAGTGATGATTCTTTATATGTTCTTCTATTTAACAATACAACAATACTTTCTCTAGAAATTTTAGAGATGAAGGAATACACAATGAATAGGCTTATTTAATATGTTTCAGTAGTGGGAATCGATTATTCTTCTTGTATGAAACTTGAAAAAGAGGTAATCTATTGGGGATCCAATAATCCTAATGAGTTCACGAAGAATCTAACATTTTTTTTGAATGGTGGTAAATGATGGGATACATGCTCTTCGGTTTTTAAAAAAACTAAAGAAGATAGAACCAAGGGTGATATTCCATACAATCATGTTTGGAAAAGGTCCTACAATCACTACATTGGAGAAAATGGAATGAATTGGGAATGCCTCTTTCCAACATAGTATTAATGAATTGAAAATAACATGGAAGTTTAAGAATTTAGCAACTACTCTAAAGTCTAAGGTTGCAACTTTAATCTAATGATGGTTATTCTCAATTTTGAGGTTAGAGTTATAAAATTTAGTATGATTTGTTTCTATTCTGTAATCTAGTTTCTTAATGTATTCTACATACACATTTGTGAGTTCAATGTTATCCCTTTCTATGATGTGACTTGGTAAAGCAGCTAATATTTCCATTCTAGTTGTCATGGTCTCCACATTCTTGTTAAATTAGTGAACCAAACTCTCTTATTCTCTTAGATGAAGTAGGTAGTGTTTTGTTCATTATCCCTTTTGTTTAGAATCTAGACACAATGTAATAATTTAAATAAGCGTAGATGTTAATTTTGGTTTGTAGTTATTTATTGGGTGTAGATGATACATACATGATGATAGGTGCATAAATATGTAAGGAGGTCAGAGTTGATTTTCAATTGAGAAGAATGTCAATTCAATACCTACATAAGCTCCTTTATGTTTTCAACAAATAAGTCCATTTGATAATTTGTGTCATCTCCATAGTCTCTTGCAGTCATCACTTCAAGTAAATGCAATTGATCTTTTATGTTTTCCTCTTGTCAAATTGTTAGCCATGTCTTACCCCTAAGGAAATGGTAATTCTTCGTAATGTTGTTTCGTGATTTCATTCACATAATTCTATGTACTTTTGTCATTGTTAGATATTGAATTGGTTTGTCTTGTGCATGCAAAATACTCTAAAAGGTATTATTGCAAATGTATGAAAATATGGATACACAAGTATTGTCTCTCCCAAGTTATTTTCAACATATTTTTGCTAATGCAAGTTTGTAATAATTTCCTTATAGTTTTACACTAATCAACCCATGGGGATTCACCTTATTGGCCAATATATTATAACGTTCATTCATAAAGGGGGTTTTTAAATTATAAAAAATAGAGTAATTATATTGTAGGTATTGGGGGGGAATGTAGGGTACGGGGGGTTTACAGGTATTGGGGGGTATAAAAAGGGATATTTGGTAAAAATAAGGGATATCTAGTAAAAATAAGGTTTTTGATTGGAAAAATGTATTGGGAGGGGGGTAAACAAAAGGATTTGAGGAGGTATTTATCAATATCTACTGAAATTAGGGATATTATTTAATATCCCACAAACATACGTGCTATGTTGCAGGTTCATTGAGTGGAGACCTAGTGAATAAACCACACCAGAATTATGTCGCCCACAATCAAATCTCAATTCACTTGTGAAAGGGATAGGAATTTGTAAATCCATTTCTCTTTCTACTTGAAATGTTCCCCAACATTTTATTTTTGATACTAAGGATCCAAGGTCCTTCCTAGATTCATGGTGTTGAAACTTTTTTTGGTCGTGGGATGGAAAATGGCACCAATTTCTCTCACAACATGATATTTTTTGTGTATATACATGAGTTGGTACTTATTTATACTTTAGCAACTAAGGAATATTTTCTTTCAATAGCAGTTGTTATTGAAAGAATCTCAATTGTATTGCATGTCTTATTTTGCTAAGTAGTTTAACTGATTATCATTTATGTGGATTCAATGTTTATATATTTCATGTTGATTAATATCCCATATAATGTTGTATCATCTTTTCTCTTGTAACAACTTGAGAAATTTAACTACTCCTTTGATGGAGTGTTATAGTTACCTCTTATGGAGAACTATTGGTATCCTAAGTGACATCATCTTGTATCCCTAAAAAATAAGAGTTTCTCTACCTTTCATTACTTCTATTTTCTATTTGTTGATAGATAATGTAGTATACAATCATATATTTAAGGTGCATCTGTATTTTTGGTGGAGTTGACAATTATAATTATTTTTTTAGTCATGTCAATTAGATTTTCCATTTATTCTTGGTCATGTATATTGTTTATTCTCTATTATACTGAGATTAATTTAATAATCAATTAAGCACAATGCATCAATTCATGTTAGAATTAATTTATTTTGATATCTAGTCTTGACAAATGCATACACTATAAGTGTTATTGTGTTGGTAGGTGAATAAAATATGTTGATATTGCATCTTGAAATAATGCACAAACACTAAATGTTATTTTGTTTGTACGTGTGCATAAATATGTTGTTGGAACATGGATTGAATGCATAAAAGAATAGATTCAAGGTCGAAGGTGGTGTCTAAAGACAATGTAGTGGTGAAGCACAAGTATGTTCCATGAGAGAGAGAGAATATATCTCGAGATTAACTGTGATGATATAACAATAAAAAGGATTGTCTATAAATAGGTTTTGGGCATGGACCAAACCGGCAAGCTCGGGTGGAGTTGGTTGCACCTATCCATAAACCGTGGATATGCGATCCTTAAGTGGACATGGTCAACCACAAATTTAGTTGGTCTTCGAACCAAATACTTGGTCGACCCATTCATCCAAAAAGGTGTGGTTTATGATGGAACTGCATGTTCCAACACCCCCCCATAATCATCTTTGCTTACTCACTTGATGGAGTGTAGAGATGGCCCAGAAGACACAACAACCTGTCTTGAAGATGGAAATTAGTGGCATATGTGTTTGCACCCAACATTTGGTAGGTGGCAACGAAGTTAGGATCTCTCTCCTAGAGTTGGGGCCATCTAGAGGTCTCGTGGGCGCAGGAGTTTAGCATCATGGTGAGTGTTGCAACTGGCGGGATTAAATGAACAACATGGTTGGTGCTTCCTATCTTATACTTGATGTTGATATGGAACTGTTGCAAGTATGCAAACCACTTCTGATGGAAGTCATTCTGCAATTTTTCCTGAGTCTGCATGAACTACAACAACTTATGATCGGTTTGGATGACTGTCTCCTTCCCGAAAATGTAATTCCTCCATTGGTGGTAGGATTGCACAATGGACTACATTTATTTGTCATAATTAGAGTACTTACATATGACATATGGTAGTGTCTCACTATAATAGGCCATGGGGTGTCTGTGTTGAGTGAGAATTGTGCCCACAACATAGTCTGGAGCATCTATCTTGATCTCAAAGGGTTTTTGTAGGTCGGGTAATGAAATCACTGGGGCTGAACAAAAGCACTGCTTCAAATCATCGAGTGCTTGTTGTTGTGACAGTCTCCACATGAACTTTTCCTTAGCACCACATGTGGTTACTTGGCTAAGGACCCATGCAATATGGGATAATCCTAGCATGAACCTGCGATATAAATTTTCAAGGCCTAAAAATATTTGAAGCTCAATGAGTGTGGTTGGATTTGGTCAGTCATGAATGACCTATATCTTGGATAGATCGACATTCACCCCATGCTCATCAACAATGTATCCTAGGTACTGGACCCTGTCCATGTCGAAGGAACATTTTTCCAAATTTGCATATAACTTGTGTTGCTGCAGAGTGTGCAGAAACTGCTAAATATGTTGCAAGTGTTCCAACCAATTCTTGTTGTATATGGGGATGTCATCCATATACACCACCACAAAATAATTGGTGAAATGATACACGATATCACCCATCATCCTCATGAAAGTTACTGGGGCATTCGTCAAACCAAAGGGCATGACCAACCATTCAAAAATACCTTCTTTGGACTTGAAGGAAGTTTTCCATACATTTGTCTATTCTATTGGGACCTGATGGTAGCCAGAATTCAGATCAATCTTACTAAATTATTTCCCCCCCTTGAGTTAGTCAAGGAGATTTTCAATTCAGGGAATCAAGTACCGCTTCTTGACTGTGATTTTATTTAGGGCTCAGTAATCGATGCAGAGTCGTCAGGTCCTGTCTTTATTTTGCACAAGCATGATTGGGCTTCCACATGGTGATGAGATGGGTTGGATGTGCCCCTTTTAGAGAAGTTCTTGGATCTGATGCTTGATCTCCTCATTTTCTAACAGAGAGCGATGATAGACTGGCCCATTGAATAGCATTGTGTCGAGGGTTAGATCAATTGAATGCTTGAAATGACAGTGTAGAGGTACCCCAGTGGGTGAGGAGAATATTTTTTGTATTCTTCCATGACCTTATCCACTTGCTTCTATTGCATGGATATTTCGGTCACAGAGGCCATGGATGTGGCTGCAAACTTCCTCTCACTTTGAAGTGAATCATAAATAAGAAAATATTCCCGGTCTGAGAGATGACATCCCTGCATTTCTTGGAAAAGATCAAGGAAACAAAAGTAGGTGGGACTACCTCAGGTATCCTGTACAATTTCATGTCCAAAGTAATAATATCACTACAAGGCCTAGAATAATATACAACATGACATTTCCATAAATAAGGTTGGCCCAAAAGAACATCTCAAACTTCAATGGGAGAAACATCACACAATAACTAATATTTAAAGGGCTCGATGCCATAGGATAGGTGACACTATTGGATGACGCGAAGATCACTTCCTTGGAGGAGCCATACGATGGTGTATGGCTACGGGTGCAACGTCATCGGTAGGGCCAACCGCTTGATGACCTCTGCTGATATGAGGTTCTTCTGGCTACTGTTATCAACGATAAATTGTAGCAGAGTACCCTTCATCCACATCTATGAATGAAAGAGGCGCTTTCCTTCCTTTGGCTCATCAGGTTCACCGAGCTAGATCTTGGTGGTAGCAACGGTGGCACTGGGTTCTGCATAAATAATATGTCCACCCTTTTGTAGTTCCGACTTTGAGTTGGAACCCGCATCTGATTCAGAGGATTTCACCTATGCCACCAATGACTGCTTTGAGCGACAATAAACAATGTTATGCGAGGGGATCTTATGGAAGTCGTACCACTTCCTGGTGTCTTTCTTCATCTTTCCATTATCCTTATTTTTTTGCAGCTTAAACTAGTTGTCTTGAGGTTGTCCATCTTTTTTCAACCCTTTTTTCTATGGGTTGGGGCTACCGCGTCTTTTGTTTCAGATTTTGCTCGATTTTGATAGCATATCGATAGGCCGTGTCCAAGGAAGAGATGCCCATAAATTCAATTTTTGTCTAGATGTATATATTCATATTGTCGCGGTACTTGAGCACCAAATGTCACTCAAAATATTTGATACCCATCTTGGTGTGCATGTTATGGAAGGTATTTGTGAACTCTGGCACTGTTTAGTCCCTTTCTTATTGTAGTGTGGTCCATGTTGTATACAGGTCATCGCAACTTCCAAAAGGGTAGTATTATTCCTTAATAGCATCCCTAAAGGACTCCTAGGTGAGTGCGGCTATAAATAATGAGGGTTCCTTTGTTTCCTTTTTCTCACAGAAAGTCTCCCACCAATCTTTGACACGAGGGACGGATTTGAGGAGCGCAATTGTAATCTTTTCTCTATTGAAAAAGTTATGGATAGAAAAATGCCCTTCTAGAAGATTCAAGCATTTGCCTACAACACCTGCGTCTATCTTACCTTCGAATATAGGAATATCAAAGTTTATTTGTACCTTGAAGGGGGTGGTTCCTCCACTCGAGGAATATCTGTCGCGTGTTGGTAGTCGTCGAAGGATTTGCACAAAACTATCCATCATCTCATTCCTCTGTTGTGTAATGGATTCCTTGAGAAATAGTTTGAAAGGATCTCTTGTTCCATCATCTTTATTTTCTCCCAACATGGAAGGTCACTTGGGTGTGCGAGAGCTCTTTTACTCAAGAGAAACAAGCTCGAGACCCAACTCTTTGTACCCTAACCTCGTCAGGGACATGCAATAAAAACGAAAAGGAGCAGATTGCTTTGATACCACTGATCCATATTTTATGATCAAAACGAAATGAATACATATATACATTACTAACACAGAGATACAATGAACAATAAAAGAGATACAGTAAAACTTGGGTTCTATTCAATAAGGAAATATGTTGAAACTGTAAAATGTAGATTGAAACAAGCTAGCTAGAATGGTGGTAGCTTATCTTTGAGAAGAGATGTGACCACTGCGCTCATTCACAAGAAGATGATTACAATGAGGCTCCAAAGGGATTTTTACGTCAAAAATGAATGCCAAAACCCTATACATCCAAATTCATGTGGGCTCCGTTGGGGTAAGATGGTACATCAACTTCTCGGGGTCATAATTTTTGCATATGATCTTTGTTTTAGGCGCAGAATATCTCGTTGGAAAGGTCTATCCAAGGAATACACATTGTATTGTCACACTCTAACTCCATATATAGTGTGACTGTGGTGGGCCCAAGAAACATTGTTTAGGGCCTCAAAACGACCCCAAAAGTTTAGGACCTGAAAAGATAGAAAAAAACTACCAAGATGAAAGATGAAACTTCCAATATGACATATGTATGTGAGCCAGTTGGAATAGGTGGGTGGCCACCGATATCCACCTGGATCACTAGTGCTATCATATAGCACCTATCCTAGATTCATGATAAATAATTCTTCCTTGTCAAGTTATTTGATTTTGGTGAGATTCAAAAGGTCTTGATAAGAAATACTCAATAACATGTATATAAATATGGTTTTCTTTCCCTCAACCTTATTGTATTTTCCATCAAATTTGGATTCATAACCACCGCTCTAACCATCATCCCCTCTTCCTTTTTTTTTCCACCATCCTTCTTTTCCCCACCACCATCCTTATTATCCCCACCATCATCACCTTCCTTTTCCCCACTTCTTTCTTTCCTCCATCTTCTTGTTCCCATCCTTCTTATCCCTTTCTTAATTGTCTCAAACATTTTTATGTGTGATAATTTCCATATAATTCATGATCTTTCTATGTAGATATAATGGCTCACAATTGTTAATATTAATTAATGTATGAGTTGAATGTAAAGAATAGAGCGAGCTATACATTTTATTGTTTTGTTTTTTTATTGACAGAAACAATGAGATTTGGAAGCTAAAGAAAAAATGTTTTTATTTTATTTAAAATATTATATTTTGTAAAAAAAAAATACATAAATGCAGAGAGGGATGCAAGGAAGAGAGTATGTGTGTAAATGACGTGTTGGGTAAAAATTCTCAGGTAATACCTCTCCCTTTTGAAGAAGGGAGAGGTACTATTAAGAACTATTTGGTGGGGGGGGGCTTTCATGGGATTGCTAGTTCCACCTCATTATTATGCATTGTAGCTATAGCCTGCATATTCACGTGAAGTAGAAGTGCTACTGATAAAGGCCTTGAGAGAACTAGATATTAGTGTGCATATCATATAGGGATCCCTAAACATGTTCTTAAAAAATTCAAAGTATAGTTCATTGTGTCTAGGGCGTGAGATGAAGGTGACATTGTCCTAACAAGAATGACTATTTTTTCTTCCTATTTTTATGAAGTTAAATATTCTAATATTATTTTAAAAGTGTGATGATGATGATGATGATAATAATAATAATAATAATAATAGTAATCTAATTTTAAGGTCACGGCTAACCCACACACCAAATTGATGTATGAGACCCCTTTGTTTGTGGGACAAAGGACCGCCTCCACCCAATGATTTGAAGCGATATGAATGGTTGTTTCATTCTTTTTTCCATCCAACAACTTGTTTATCACTCAGTTAATAATCGAAGGTGAGATCCCTCACTAGGAATGCAATTGTTTCAAATACCTTGAAAATTTTGACATTGGTTATAAAAATGTGTTTTAAATTCTTGTTTCCTACATTTATTTAAAAACAACATATTACACTATAAAAAACTATTAACAAAACTATTTTTTTATCATGTTTTATCATGTGATGATAAATGTGAAATTCAAGGATAATTTTAAGGATGGAAATTTATCATAAAATGTAGAAATTTTAGTGAATCTTACTAGTCTTTAACATGTAAACTATAAAATGTTTGGTGACATTTTTGTAAAAATATTCAAAATTTTAAGGATTTTATATAGTTTATATAAAACTTTTGCTATTTTTAAAGTAAAATATTTTTATCCTATAGAATTTAGATGGATTATTTTTTCAAAAAATGGAAATTGACAAATCTTGTTTTGAGAAAAAGCATGGAAAATTAGTCCATGACTAAATTTAAACCCCAAATTTTTCCTACATGAAATCTTTTTACTGAAATAATTTGAAATTTTAATTAAAATATGGTCTAAATATTATTAGAAAATTTCTTTTTCACTAGATGATAAATTCAGGGTAAAATCCTTCGCTTTGATGTAATAATGGTTTCAAGTATTCCTCTCCAAATGAGAGACTTTGAAATTTGGAATTTTTTATTAAAATGTGATGGATATGTTAATTGTTTTACGTTTTTTATTATTTTTTATAGGTTAATTGTTTTATATTTTTTACAATAAAACAATAATACACCCGAAGGATTGAGCATCGAAATAGTTTCTAATTTACTCCTCCTACACAATCAATGAAATCCATGACTTCTAAGGCAATTGTATCTAACAGTTTTATAGATTGATTTGTGGAGTAGAAAAGTTTAAGAAACATATTTTTGGAGTAGAAAAGCTTAAGGTTTCTTTTGATGAAGTTATTTAACGAAGTTTGCTTTTTTATATGTAAAGAATTATACACTTAAGAGAGACTAATCTATTTCATCACATGATTTCAATAACAATCTACTCTTGCGCTTGTTACACCTATGAAGCTTGATAACCATGGAATGAGAACACTTGTTACACCTATGAAACTTGATAACCATGGAACGATAAGTGAATATTTAAAAGAAATACAATTCAACCATTCAAAAAAATTGATTTATTTTCACACAATTCTTGAAGAGTGTATCCATTTCATGGATTCTTAAGCACAATAGTGATAGAATAAATCTTGGTAGAAATATGAGCTATTTCCATAGCCACTACTAGTTGATTGTTAACTATAAAATATAGCTTCCATCCTAATTGGTATTTCCGTTAATCCATATGTTTTTGGATTTTTCCCCTTATTTTTTAAATTTTGTTTATGAAGATTAAATCATGTTTTCTTGAGTATACTTGTCACTTTACATTTATTGGAATACATAATTCTTATTTGTCTTAGGTGTAATTATATATGTGGTTGTAATTATTATTAATCAATATTAGATATAGTTGGAATCAGAGCGTAATTGAGCTTGACTCTTGAGTTCTTAATAAAAGGGTTTATGAACATGGATAAAGGAGAGTATAATTTTTTGTTGTAGTTTAAAAATTTTATAATTTTTTTTTTTCTTCTTCCATACATATTTGAGTGATTACTTTTGTATAATTCAAATGTTTCAAAACATTTTCAACATATTAAATCTAATTCTACATTCAAAAAAGATTTTAAACCAAAAAAATAATGATTTTGTACAAATTTATATCTCCAATAGGAGACACTTTTTACTCACTCCAGATCGGCCACCACCTCCTATGACCAACAATAATGGCTGAAAGGTGATAAAGGACGGCGAGACAAATTCTTGAAGACGATTATTTCTGAGCTTCTTCCACCTCCTATGACCAACAATAATGGCGGAAAGGTGATAAAGGACGGCGAGACAAATTCTTGAAGACGATTATTTCTGAGCTTCTTCATGCGATGGAGTATTCATCTTTATGTGGCTATATAGGCGTTTATTTGTCCTTTTTCAATTGTCATCAATGGATTCTCGGTTAGGCTCTTCCAAGTCTCAAGAGCCCAATGAGTAGGTGTTTTCGTATTTAAAGAAGCTGCTCAATAATGAATTGCAGGCTTAAAAATAAAGCAGTGTGTAGTTTAGCCCTAGAAGGAGCCCAAAAGCCAGCTGGAACAAAAGGCGAAAAAGATTCATGATATGCAAAAGTATATGCGAACTAAGTTATGTTTTATGGACCAGCATTTCATCTTAATGTTATCAAGTAAAGAGGGGAAAAGTGGAAATCTTAATCTTAGACATGGTGGTTTGGGAAGTGCCCAAGGTTCATAGGGATCCTTAGAGAAGAGTTTGATTGTATTTTTCTAATCATATTCACATACGGGAGGATTTATAAAAGAAATTAATTTTGTTTTCCTTGAACTTTAATAATGTCTTCTTATTGTTAAAATTTTCATTAAAAGTGTAGAAAAATGGTCTTTGAAATTTATGTAGTCATTAAAAAGGGTTTTTATTGATAAATTAATAAATAGTTATAGAGAATATTTTAAAGGTGCTTGGAATGGTCATGTGGAGTTTTGTCTTGTAAATGGGAGGTTGAGTCAAATTCCATGTGAGGTCATTATGGTGAATTGAAAGGTCATAAAACAAAAGTTATGTAAATGCTTGAGAAGTTTGGTGTGCATGATCGGTGTTACCCAACACCTCAAATTTATGATAAATACTTAATATGTCTTGGAACAGAGAGTATGTCATTTTAATACATTGTGGTAAGTCTGGTTGGAAGAAAAGGCAAGATGTCATTGTAGTGACATTTAGTGCGATCAATTGTTGTCATAAGTTTGAGTCTACATTGGAACTCATCATTCCAACAATAGACAAGTTCTATACAAAATTATTTGCAGGAATCGTTGAATACCAAACATTATGAATACATGAAGAATTATGCAAAAGATGGACTTGTGATGAAGTGCAACAAGAGAAATATTTTGACAAAGATGAAGAAGGAAGACCAAGCCAATGAATGATCAAGGATATGGCGTTGCTTAATGAAAGAATCAAATTTGCAATAAGTGAAGCAATTGATGGTCCTCTGCTTGTGTTGTGGAAAGCACGGATCCAAATGTGTTTTCCATCTTGTGTCTGTGTCCAATTTGATCACTTGATTGAACTCCACATTAGAAAACATGGTAATGGTGAGATTTTGTTTTTTATAGTCTTGGGGTTATTTTTGTTAGAATTTTGGGACTCTAACAAATGACAGGTGAGTATAGGAGTTTTGAGATAAAGATTGGATGAAGATGTCAAGTATGTGCATGATTCCAGAGGAGGAATACTTTTTGTTTTATGAGTTATTATATCTTGCTGATGTTTTGAAGTTCTGCATGGGTATTTGATGTAATGTAAATCAAAAGAGAGTTGTGGCTACAAGGGAGTGATAGCTACCTATTTGTTCCTTCCAGTTATTCTTTGATGAAAATTGTTTGATGAATGTTGCACTATAATTCCTAATTGGCAGGGGCAGAGAATGTAAGATTTGCATGGATACATCATGTATCCATACTATTTTCCTAGAGAATTGGCGAGCACCATGGTTGGGTACCTAGGTTTCTTGGTAGATGGAAGTATGTCTATAGGATGATCAATTGCTCAGTCTTTACTCTGAGGTTGTTGTTTGGCCTTGGAGTACAATAAGTTCCCATTCAATCTAAGGTATCCATGGTATGTTTGTTTTCCAATTGGTATGTGTCCAAGAAAATAGTTTTGCAGGTGAGTGCATCTTTGTTCTTAGGCATATAGGCTGAATTGGTCATTCAATCCTTCTTGTGCATGGGTATTTCCTTGAAGAGGGAGGTTATACAACCATATATGGATTTGTGTACACTTGGAATTGGATGTGCACTCAGGGTGATTTTAAGAGATTGAACAATGAAGGACAAGGACATGTGTCAATAAAGAGTGTTAAAGAACTCCATAATAGAGGCTAATGCACTATAGTAGACAAGTTATCCAAGTTAATTAATTAATATGTTACATTATTACTTTGTTTTTTAATGTTTTTAGTTTAGTTTTACTTTATTATTATCACATGGTTACTTTATTACTATTATTATTTAGTTTATTGATGATGATGATGATGATGATGATTAACGTCCACTAAGACCTAATTGGTCCAAGATCACCATACTTTTGTTGAGTTAAGATGTTAGGAAGGTTGGTAGTGTGATCAATATTTTGAAAATGAGATCTAATATGTGTATAGACTCACAACTTTCATTCCATGGCGTTTTAGGAATTGACCAACGCCCAGTTTCACTATGAAGCTTGTGAGAATTTGTTCTTATCTTAGCAATGTTTATTTTGTTATATAGTATTTTGTTTCTCATTGATTAATTTATACTTTATAATCAATTATTAATTAATATTTTATTTGTTATTAATATCAATTATTAGTTAAAAAATAATTTATTATTAATTAATCATTTTCAATTACTTAATTACAATTAATTAATTATTAACAATTAAGTAATTAATTATTATAATTTAATAAATTATTAATAATTAGTTTTAAAAAATTAAAAATAATTAATTATTATTTATTATTTATTTATTACATTTAAAATGTATTAATTTATTAATAATTGCATGTTGGCTATCAACTAGCAACAACCACATTTATGTAAAAAGTGGTTGATATACACCCATTCATCATTTTTCTTTAAAAAAAATGAAAAAAAAAATGAAAAATAACGCCTATAAACATATATCAACTACTTTTAACATATCAACTACTTTTCACATAAATGTGATTGTTACTATTGTATATACAATACAAATGATAAGACTGTTTTCACTACAACTCAGTTTTATTACCGGAAGAATTTTTCAATCAAAAAACGGAGTTGATTATTAACTTCCAATGCTATTACAGTTTTCGCAACGCTAATATACAACAATTAAAGTTTTCGCACAGGTATTCTATCACTCGTAACACATATATAAGAAACAAATTACGTGAAAAAAGCCCCAATCATGTTCCGGAAGCACCAAAAAATTGAAGCAGAATTCCACTAGTCGAAAAATATTAGATATGTTTCTTCATCTTTCAATTAGCTTCAGTGCTTCCTGCAAACTCTCAAGATCGATTGAGCTCTGAGAACCGTCGCGAAAATACGGCCTCTCGACTCCATGACTGCCCATCTCCACGATCGCGTCGGCCTCTTTGTCGCCCTCGCTCTCAGTCTTCTGTTCCAGCTGCTCATACCTGGCGGCTTTGTCGGTATAATTTCTGTTGGCTGTTCTTACATAGAAGATGAATGTGAATAGAAGAATCGCGGCCAGATACCAGTTGAATTGTAAGTTAGCGAGAGCCTTGGCCCGCATAATTGCTTCCTGGCTAGCGCACTTGACCACATTGTGGCCCTCGGTGTGCACCATCTGGCAACCCTTAGGGATGAAGGCCGGGATCCAGAGCATGAACCCCATATGGACGAACCACGCCCCGTGGAACACCCACGACGCGGAGCGCACCGTTGCCACCAGAAAGCTCTGTGGGAACGGAACCTCGAGCAGCGTGGTCGACAAAGTGACGACAACGATGAGCTGGAGGAGCCAGTGGTAGTGCCCCTCCGCACCCATATGGTCGGCCGAGTGAAGGTGGAAGATGAGCAACTCCTGGCTAAAGGCAACCGAAGCAATCACTTGCAGCGCTCCCGGCGGAACTGTTAGCTTACTGAGTTCCGCGTACAAAGCCACGGAAGCGTAGATGAGGAAGAACAACGATATGGAGGAGTGCTCGAAGTTTTTGAGGTGCTCCGGCGGGATGGTCCAGTCGTCTGCCAGGGGTTGGTGCCTCTCCGGCCCGATGAATAGCTCCGCCAAAATCGATAAACAGGACCCCGTAATCACGGTGGCCAGCTCCACGTACTTTAACTTCCCCCCTCCAAATTTAGCCGGAAACCATGGGCGAGTGTGGAAATCCCATGGAGAGCGCGCGTAGTTTGTGATTGTGTTGAAGAGATGCCAAAGACCGATGAGCAGAAATCCTGTCCCTGGCAAGACATGGCCGATTAAGGTACCCATGGATGGATGGATAAATTTAGCTACGAAATCTGCAAGTGATAAGAATGAGAAGGTACTGAATTTTTAACAGAGGGAAAGGAATGATGAAAGGCATTTATATGGTTTGGCCCTATAATTTCTACAGGCGGCCTTCGGTCAGAGGTTGTTGCGTGGCGGACAAGTAGACTATTGCTTTCGTAAGAGCTCTCGATAGAACATTCGCGAAATTCATATTTTTCGATGCCATGTCATATTTATGACATCATCATTTGCATTTATTTTAGGTCCACGTGTATTTGCAGTCTCTTACCGTTTGTTTCCTTTTCTTTCCTATAGGTCAGAAGTGGCGAGTGCGGCTGGAAAACAAAACATTCAATGTTAAAGTAGCCATTACAAAATCCAATGGGCTCTACTTAAATTTCAAACTTGTTATCCAGATTCAAATTCAATGGGCTCTACTAAAATGGTATTAAATTATGTGTCTAAACACTAAAATTGGTGCGTCGTGGACGAAGTTCTCCGTAGAACGTTCTTCACATTTGACGGCTGAAAAGAATCGCACTAAATTAAGAGGAAGCATAATCTGAATTTCAGAAGTCTTAATTCTCAAGCTGGAGAAGGTGCGAAAGTTAGTGTGGATTAAAAATTAACCGTACAAATATGATTTTATGCCGACGTCATCACTCTTCTCATCCATTTTTAGAATTTTAATTTGTTTATTTTGTATATTTTTTTATTGTTGGAATTACAGAAATAAAAATATTATTTTTTATATAATAATTTTTTTTATATATATCATAATTTTATTGGATAATAGATTTGAGGTCTTATTGCCATCTTCTCAATTTTTATCATCTATAATATTTTTGAATTTGTACTATAATCAACAATTAGTTAACTTTATATATATTTTTATTTTAACTACAAATTTTTGCATAATTTCTATTTTTCGAACAACAAAACTAAAAACAATATTTGGATTTCGGTCAGAGGTTGATGCGTGGCGGAAAAGTATACTATTGCTTTCGTAATACGGCACAGCGGCACGGTGGCACGGTATTATAGGCAAGACAGGGCGATGGGATGATGGCATGGGGATGGGATGGCATGGCATAGAACATATGCGAAATACAGAACTTTCAATTTTAATGTAGCCATTAAAAAATTCAATGAGCTCTACTTAAATTTCGTGCTGTTATCCAGATTCAAATTTTCCTTGCAGGATAGTAATCATCTGGTTCAAACAAACAACAAAATGCTATGAATAATGTATCTAAATACTAAAATTGTTGCCTAGTGGATGGACTTCTCCGTAGATCTTTCTTCGCATTTGACGACTGAACAGAATTACACTAAATTCAAAGGAAGCATAACCTAAATTTCAGAGCTCTTAATTTTCAACCCGGAGAACTTTCGAAGATTCGCGTGGATAAATTTTGCTAGACGTCATCACTCTCGTCATCAATTTTATAAATTCGAGAAGTTCGATTTCAAAAACTTGTCGAACTTCTAGAAGTGCATGTTTTGGACTGTGTCACGAGAATTAATTGCAGAATTTGACTAATGTTGGAGGAGTTTGTGTATTAAATTGAATTGTTTGATTAAAAAATTGCATTTCTTTTAAAAAAAATATTTCGAAAATATTTCGGTGGGGGGTTTAATTTGTTGAGGTCGTTTGAATTTCACATCAGTAGTACAAGGAGTAGCTAATTAGGGAGCAAATAGAATAGTTTTTTAAACAAAAAAACAAAAAAGGGTTTGAATCTTGTTAGTTTTCCAGGGGTAGTTTGAGTTTCGAATGAATCAAAGTTCCATGCATTTTAAAGCCTAATTTTAAGAGTTTTGCTCCATTTTAAACCAACCGAGATGCTCAGAAAATCAATCGAATTAGCTGAAAATTCAAAACCACACAACCAAAAAACTTTCCTAAAAAAAAGGAAGATTGCTCACGAGTTAGTCCACTCCCTTTACCTAAGGTAGAGTGGAATAAAAATAAATAAACAATAAAAAATGAATAATTAATATGTAAGGAATCACATAGACTATTAAATGGTTGTGGGGTTTAGAGTTGTTAATTGATGCATTTAGTTGTCTAATCACTCCACGATTTGGCCTCTTTGACTATTTTTTGAATTTGGTTTTTATTTTTGTGCTTTGGAAGTTGGTGTCTAGTTGGTGTGGGTGTGGTCTCTTCTCTCTTTGAATATTCTAAGGGGCTTGACTCTTTACTTATGAAATAAGGTGGGTTGCATGTCTCTTCAATGGGTATTGGGTTTAGAGTTGTTAATTGGTATGAAGGTTATCTTTACTTATGATAGTTTGGGTATACATTTTATAATTTTTTGATGATTTAGTTACTTGGTGAATTAGGTTTTTTTATTATCTTTACAAATTTATGAAATGATTTCTTTGATTACTCTTGCAAATTTGGTTTTTGTGTTTTTATGTTTAGATCGTGTTGTTGTCTAGTCATTGTGATTGCGATGCATTCACTCTATGAATACTCTAAGGGGCTTGTCTCTCCACCTGTGAAGTAATGTGGCTTGCATGGTTAGGTGAATTCTTCATGGTGCCCTAACCATATGTCCTATGACATTCAATGGTGTATGCACCTCATGAACTAGTGCATTTTCTCATTGATTACCTTGAGGAATTTGGTCTTGTATTTTCATGCTTTGGTCGAGTTGTTCCCTATTTGTTGTGCCTGCGGTACATTGGCTTCTTGAATAGTTTGATGTACATGGATTTCCACCTATAAAACAAGGTGTTATTATAACTATCACTTATGTTGATACATGGTAGCATCAGACATGTATTTCTGCATAGGTCTATGTGTCTCAACATGTGGAATTCGTCCAAAACCTTCTATCATTGACTTCACTTGAATTAAAGGAATTATTAAAGTAAAGTGCTTTTATTAATCAATCGATTTATTTAAGAAAATGCTAAAAGTTAACATTTAATCTTAGCCATTAATCTCAACTGAGGTGAGGAGTAATCTCAACCGTCAATCACTTTGGCGATTAGGGTTAAGTTATAACTCTAAATTATAAAAGCAAGGATAGAGTAAAGGAGAAGACACTTGCTAGAATTGATAATTTTGTTGAGAAAGTCGACATTGAGAGGATTGGATCACGAAGGAATGTGATTCAAGGATATCTTGGATAGGTGGAGAAGGACTTACATCTAGAGATCAGGTCAAGGAGAAGAGAGAATAAAGGCAGCCTCAAGTGGGTTTTAGCACAACGAAGCCATAGGAAAGGGTTCAGCCGTACAGAGTTTGTCAATAGTATTTATGTTCATGTATGCAGGTCATAATGGAGACATGTGTGTATACGTTGGTTTGCAGAAGGAAAGGTGCATACACCTCGAAAAGCATGCCAGATCTGGGTTGCACAACATATCAGACTTTGCCAGGTTTGTTTGCAGTTGTATTTCTTTTAGTGGGACGTTATCCCTATTTTGGGATCCCAAATTTTAGGATAATAAAATCATTCTCAGTACTGTTTTTCCCTGTGAGGTTTTTCCATGGGTCTCTACCCAAAAATATTGGTGTTTCTGTGTGCATGATTTGGTTTCTAGTTTTGCTTCCGCTAGATTTGTTTGAGTTGAATATTCTAGGAGTGTATTTTTTTTTGTGATTTGATAATCTGATTTGCAGTGAAGAAATCACTAGATAACAAGATACTTAGGTGTCAGAGTAAGGGGATTTCAACATGGTATTAGAGTGCATGCTCTTAGAGGAAGCCAAATCTTAGATCCATAGCATTTGATAGTAGATCTATCAAATCTATACGAAATCTTAGCAGATCCATAACTAGCAGACATAAATCAAATGATGCATTTCAAGGAAACAATCGTACTAAGGAAGAACTAGGGTTTTGTAGTTTTATGAAGTTGTACGCAGGTTGCAGAAGGAACATGAGAATACATACATGGGTGTCTTTGGAGACAATCACATATACGTGAGTAGAAATAAGCATAGACGTGTTCATACATGGGTTTCAATGAGGAAGTCGTGTACATACGTGGGCTTTAGTGGTGACAGACATGTATAAGTCTGTATAGATTAGTACAGGGGCAGTTTCAGTAGCAGGTTATATCCAACGCAGTCTATTAGGTCTTAGGGATGGAAACAACAGATTTGAGAGTTGAAGACAGATTGGATGGAACATCCAACTTTCTATCTTGGAAAGCAAGAGTAACTTTGGCTTTAAAGGAGTATGACCTTTGGGAGTTATTGGACAAAGTAGTTGCTTCACCGACAAATTCGACAACTTTGGCAACTTAAGAGAAGAAGGAGATCAAAGCATATTATAGGGTCATCTTGGATTTAGTGAAGGATCATCTAATTCCTCACTTATCCAAGAAGAAGAAGGCTAAAGAGATGTTTGATGCATTGGTAGGATTATTCTAGAGCATGAACATGAATAGGAAGATGGTCTTGAGGAATAAACTCATATATATGCAGATGTCTAGATCTGATAATGTTACCAGTTATTTCATGAGGATCACATAGATGTGTGATCATCTTGCAACCATAGAGGAGAAAAAGGAGGACATAGAGCTCATGAAGTGGCATTGAATGGTCTTCCCAAGTAATGGGAACCATTTATCAAGGGAGTCTGCACTCGAGAACATCTCCGACATTGGAAGAGACTTTGGGATGATTGCATCCAGGAAGAGACTTGGGAGGATTATAAGAGAAACAAGTAGGGAAGTAGTGATGAGAACATGGCCCTTGTCAGTGAGACAAGGAAGGGAAAAGGAAAGAGTTCTAGCAAGAAGGGTAACAGTGATGGAGGATCATCACAACTAGGGAAGAAGAAGGACTTGAGTAAAATCAAGTGCTTCTAATGTCATAAGAATTGACATTATGCATCTCAGTGTCTAGAGAAGAAGAAGGGTAAAGGAAAGACGGAAATATCAACATCAACAAAGATGCAACTTGATGAGTTTGCGACGAAGTTTGAGGAGGATTACTCACTAGTTTCTTTCCTTTCTAGTAGTACAATTGCAAGGAGTGCTTGGTTCTTGGACAACAATGCATCTCGCCATATGACAGAAGAATGAGAGATATTTAATAGTCTGATGGAGAGGGACTCAGATTTTCATGTGCAACTTGGTGATGATGCCAAGCATGCAGTGAAGGGAGAGGGAACAATTACATTCCATATCGATTTAGGAGTTTCATTGGATGCCTAGGATGTGCTTTACATACCAGGTTTGAAGAAGAATTGGCTCTCAGTATCAACTATGGAGGATAGGGGTTTGTCGTTACTTTTCATAGAGGGAAAGTACTAATATGTCTAGAGAAATCTATCCCGGACACAACAATGGTCGATGGGGTTAGAGAGGGAACTGTGTACAGGTTGCAGAGAAAGGTTGTTCAAGCTTTGGTACACGACAGTGATGGCCTAAGTGAGTTGTGTCACAAGAGGTTGGGACACCTACACTACAGAGAATTACCATTTCTGAGGGGAATTATTACAGGTCTTCTAGAATTTAGTATTGAGTAGCAAGGAATATGGAGAGGGTGTGAGCTTGGAAAGAATGCCAAGGTTTATTTTTCAAATGTGAATGGGTCAATGTCAGTAGCATCAGTGCAGGGATCATCATACTATGTGATGTTTATTAATGATTTTTTTAGGAAACCTAGATATTCTTTATGAATACCAAGGATGAGGTCTTTAGTCAGTTTCAAGAGTTTAGAGCTCGGGTAGAGAACAAAACAAGGAAGAATATCAAGGTCTTGAGTTCAGATAATGGGGGAGATTACACCTCCAATGACTTCAAGGATTTCTTCAAGGAGGAAGGGATCAACAGGGAGCTGGCAGTCTCATTCAAGCCTCAATAAAATGGGTTTGTGGAGAGAAAGAATTGGTCCATCATCGGTTCTGCCAGGGCTATGATAAATGAACAAGAGTTTCCTATGTTTCTTTGGGAAGAGGCATGTAACACAATAATATATGTGCAAAACAAGAGACCTCATAGGATATTGGGGGACAAGACTCTAGAGGAGGTATTCTCGGGAGTGAATCTAGAGATAGGTCATTTGAGGATCTTTGGTTTTCCAATCTACATCCATGTGCCTATGGAGAAGTGGACGAAGCTAGATCCTTCAGGACATAAGAGTGTATTTTTGTGGTACAATGAGACCTCAAAAGCTTACAGGATCTTCATTCCAGTGCAAAAAAAGAAAATTGTGAGCACGGATGTTAAGTTCGAGGAGAACTTGGCACCTGGGAGATCTCATGAGTCATAAGGAGTGACAGAAGACAAGGAGAAATAGGGTCCAAAGGATGAGAAACAATCAACAATTCAAACTCCAAGTGGGGAGGAGTTATCCCCTTCCAGTCCTATCAGGAGACCTAGGTGGATATTACAAACATTGAGGGATGGTGGTGAGGCTCCTAGGAGTGAGGTTAGAGAGGACATGCCTTTGAGGAAGTTTCCAAACTATATGGTGCTTATGAGTAGCATCATTGATGTTGAGCCTTCCATTTTTACGAAGTAGTGGATCAATGGGTATGGTAGGGTGCCATGGTATAGGAGTACACCTATATTATGAGGAATGATGTTTGGGACATAGTGTCGAGACATAAGGGGATGTCAACTATGAGTTCCAGGTGGCTCCACAAGATCAAGCATGTTGTAGATGGTAGGATCGATAATTTCAAGGTGAGGTTTATGGAGAGAGAGTTATCCGAGAAAGAGGAAGTGGACTATGATGAGACATATGCTTCAGTCGCTAGGTATGCTTCTATTCAATATGTTATTTTTATTGCTTCAATTATGAGGTGGAGGATACATCAGATGGATTTGAAAACAACTTTCCTCAATGGGATCATTGAGGAGGAGGTATACATAGAGCAACCTTAGGGCTTTGAGGTACATGGGAGGGAGTCTCATGTGTGTAGGATTAAGAAATCCTTGTATATACTCAAACATGAACCTATGGCATGGTATTCGAGGATTGACAAATACTTGTAGAGTATGGGATTTACCAAGAGTGAGGTCGATCCTAACTTGTACTTCATACATTCTGGGACAGATCTACTCATATCGGTTCTGTACGTAGATGTTTTCTTTCTCACAGGTGTAGATGAGATTATTGCAAGGTGCAAAGCATATTTAGCCGGTGATTTTGAGATGAAGGATACTAGCTTGATGCATTATTTCTTGGGATTAGAGGTATGGAAGGAATCAAGTGAGATATTCCTTGGTCAAAGGAAGTATGTAGTTGAGATATTCAGGATATTCAAGATGGAGGATTGTAGACTGATGTCCACACCTATGGTTACCAATTTGAAAAATATTGTCACTTCAGATTCAGATTTGGTGGATCCCAGGATATGCAGGTAGCTAATAGGGTCCTTGATGTATTTGGTTAACACCAGGCCAGATATTTATTTTGCTGTGAACACCTTGATTCAGTTCATGGTGGATATGAGGCAGGTGCATTGGATTGCAGCAAAGCATGTGCTCAGGTACTTGAGAGGTACAATGGAGTATGGATTGAGGTATCTTGGAGGAGATGTACTAGAGTTGCAGGGATACTCAGAATCAGATTGGGTAGGGAATTTAGTAGACATAAAGAGAACCTTGGGGTGTTGCTTCAACTTGGGATCAATAGTGATTACTTGGTTCAACAAGAAGCAAACTTTTGTAGCACTGAGTTCAACAGAGGTAGAGTACATGGCCACAAATATGACTAGTTGTGAATCCATTTGGCTTTGCAACTTGATTAAAGGATTATTTCATCAATATTTGTAGCCTACGATGATATACTACGATAATAAGATTTGTATCGAACTCTTGGAGAATCCAATCTTCCATGACAGGTCCAGGCATATAGAGATCATATACCAATTCATCAGGGATATGATCCAGAAGGGAGTAGTGAAGCTTTAGTGCATTTCCACATATAAGCAGGTTGCAAATATTCTGACCAAACCCTTAGTTAAAGGTTGCAAATATTTGGACCAAACCCTTGGTTAAAGGGAAGTTTGTGTTCT
>ML807834.1:28737-55024 GCA_009831015.1 Picea engelmannii
TAAGAGAAACAAGTAGGGAAGTAGTGATGAGAACATGGCCCTTGTCAGTGAGACAAGGAAGGGAAAAGGAAAGAGTTCTAGCAAGAAGGGTAACAGTGATGGAGGATCATCACAACTAGGGAAGAAGAAGGACTTGAGTAAAATCAAGTGCTTCTAATGTCATAAGAATTGACATTATGCATCTCAGTGTCTAGAGAAGAAGAAGGGTAAAGGAAAGACGGAAATATCAACATCAACAAAGATGCAACTTGATGAGTTTGCGACGAAGTTTGAGGAGGATTACTCACTAGTTTCTTTCCTTTCTAGTAGTACAATTGCAAGGAGTGCTTGGTTCTTGGACAACAATGCATCTCGCCATATGACAGAAGAATGAGAGATATTTAATAGTCTGATGGAGAGGGACTCAGATTTTCATGTGCAACTTGGTGATGATGCCAAGCATGCAGTGAAGGGAGAGGGAACAATTACATTCCATATCGATTTAGGAGTTTCATTGGATGCCTAGGATGTGCTTTACATACCAGGTTTGAAGAAGAATTGGCTCTCAGTATCAACTATGGAGGATAGGGGTTTGTCGTTACTTTTCATAGAGGGAAAGTACTAATATGTCTAGAGAAATCTATCCCGGACACAACAATGGTCGATGGGGTTAGAGAGGGAACTGTGTACAGGTTGCAGAGAAAGGTTGTTCAAGCTTTGGTACACGACAGTGATGGCCTAAGTGAGTTGTGTCACAAGAGGTTGGGACACCTACACTACAGAGAATTACCATTTCTGAGGGGAATTATTACAGGTCTTCTAGAATTTAGTATTGAGTAGCAAGGAATATGGAGAGGGTGTGAGCTTGGAAAGAATGCCAAGGTTTATTTTTCAAATGTGAATGGGTCAATGTCAGTAGCATCAGTGCAGGGATCATCATACTATGTGATGTTTATTAATGATTTTTTTAGGAAACCTAGATATTCTTTATGAATACCAAGGATGAGGTCTTTAGTCAGTTTCAAGAGTTTAGAGCTCGGGTAGAGAACAAAACAAGGAAGAATATCAAGGTCTTGAGTTCAGATAATGGGGGAGATTACACCTCCAATGACTTCAAGGATTTCTTCAAGGAGGAAGGGATCAACAGGGAGCTGGCAGTCTCATTCAAGCCTCAATAAAATGGGTTTGTGGAGAGAAAGAATTGGTCCATCATCGGTTCTGCCAGGGCTATGATAAATGAACAAGAGTTTCCTATGTTTCTTTGGGAAGAGGCATGTAACACAATAATATATGTGCAAAACAAGAGACCTCATAGGATATTGGGGGACAAGACTCTAGAGGAGGTATTCTCGGGAGTGAATCTAGAGATAGGTCATTTGAGGATCTTTGGTTTTCCAATCTACATCCATGTGCCTATGGAGAAGTGGACGAAGCTAGATCCTTCAGGACATAAGAGTGTATTTTTGTGGTACAATGAGACCTCAAAAGCTTACAGGATCTTCATTCCAGTGCAAAAAAAGAAAATTGTGAGCACGGATGTTAAGTTCGAGGAGAACTTGGCACCTGGGAGATCTCATGAGTCATAAGGAGTGACAGAAGACAAGGAGAAATAGGGTCCAAAGGATGAGAAACAATCAACAATTCAAACTCCAAGTGGGGAGGAGTTATCCCCTTCCAGTCCTATCAGGAGACCTAGGTGGATATTACAAACATTGAGGGATGGTGGTGAGGCTCCTAGGAGTGAGGTTAGAGAGGACATGCCTTTGAGGAAGTTTCCAAACTATATGGTGCTTATGAGTAGCATCATTGATGTTGAGCCTTCCATTTTTACGAAGTAGTGGATCAATGGGTATGGTAGGGTGCCATGGTATAGGAGTACACCTATATTATGAGGAATGATGTTTGGGACATAGTGTCGAGACATAAGGGGATGTCAACTATGAGTTCCAGGTGGCTCCACAAGATCAAGCATGTTGTAGATGGTAGGATCGATAATTTCAAGGTGAGGTTTATGGAGAGAGAGTTATCCGAGAAAGAGGAAGTGGACTATGATGAGACATATGCTTCAGTCGCTAGGTATGCTTCTATTCAATATGTTATTTTTATTGCTTCAATTATGAGGTGGAGGATACATCAGATGGATTTGAAAACAACTTTCCTCAATGGGATCATTGAGGAGGAGGTATACATAGAGCAACCTTAGGGCTTTGAGGTACATGGGAGGGAGTCTCATGTGTGTAGGATTAAGAAATCCTTGTATATACTCAAACATGAACCTATGGCATGGTATTCGAGGATTGACAAATACTTGTAGAGTATGGGATTTACCAAGAGTGAGGTCGATCCTAACTTGTACTTCATACATTCTGGGACAGATCTACTCATATCGGTTCTGTACGTAGATGTTTTCTTTCTCACAGGTGTAGATGAGATTATTGCAAGGTGCAAAGCATATTTAGCCGGTGATTTTGAGATGAAGGATACTAGCTTGATGCATTATTTCTTGGGATTAGAGGTATGGAAGGAATCAAGTGAGATATTCCTTGGTCAAAGGAAGTATGTAGTTGAGATATTCAGGATATTCAAGATGGAGGATTGTAGACTGATGTCCACACCTATGGTTACCAATTTGAAAAATATTGTCACTTCAGATTCAGATTTGGTGGATCCCAGGATATGCAGGTAGCTAATAGGGTCCTTGATGTATTTGGTTAACACCAGGCCAGATATTTATTTTGCTGTGAACACCTTGATTCAGTTCATGGTGGATATGAGGCAGGTGCATTGGATTGCAGCAAAGCATGTGCTCAGGTACTTGAGAGGTACAATGGAGTATGGATTGAGGTATCTTGGAGGAGATGTACTAGAGTTGCAGGGATACTCAGAATCAGATTGGGTAGGGAATTTAGTAGACATAAAGAGAACCTTGGGGTGTTGCTTCAACTTGGGATCAATAGTGATTACTTGGTTCAACAAGAAGCAAACTTTTGTAGCACTGAGTTCAACAGAGGTAGAGTACATGGCCACAAATATGACTAGTTGTGAATCCATTTGGCTTTGCAACTTGATTAAAGGATTATTTCATCAATATTTGTAGCCTACGATGATATACTACGATAATAAGATTTGTATCGAACTCTTGGAGAATCCAATCTTCCATGACAGGTCCAGGCATATAGAGATCATATACCAATTCATCAGGGATATGATCCAGAAGGGAGTAGTGAAGCTTTAGTGCATTTCCACATATAAGCAGGTTGCAAATATTCTGACCAAACCCTTAGTTAAAGGTTGCAAATATTTGGACCAAACCCTTGGTTAAAGGGAAGTTTGTGTTCTGTAGAGACAAAATTGGAGTGGTGAAGAATACCCTCCTCATTAAGAAGGAGTGTTGATTCATGGTAGCATCGGATATGTATTTACGTAAAGGTCTATGTTTCTAGATGTCTGGAAATCATATAAAACCTTATATCCTTGACTTTATTTTAATTAAATGAATTATTAAAATAAAGTTCTTTTATTGATTAATTGAGTTATTTAAGAAAATGCTAAAAGTTAGCATTTAATCTTATCCATTTATCTTAAGTGAGGTGAGGAGTAATCTCAATTGTCAATCACTTTGGAGATTAGGGTTATGTTATAACTCTAAATTATAAAAGCAAGGCTATGGTAAAGGAGAAGACACTTGACAAGACTTGATACTTGTGTTGAGAGAATTGACACAGAGAGGATTGGATCATCAAGGAATTTGATTGAAGGATATCTTAGATAGGTGGAGAAGGAATTCCATCTAGAGGTCGGTCAAGGAGAAGAAAGAATAGAGGCATATAAAAGTGGTTTTCAACAAAGAAAATCCACAGGAAAGGTTCAAGAAGTATGAAGTTTGTCGTACAATATTTTTGTTCGTGTACGCGGGTCACAGTGGATATAAGGGCACAAACACGATTTTGCAGAAGAAAAGGTTCATACACCTCAAAAGGTGTGCCAAATATTGGTCATACAACATATCATACTTTGCCATGTTTTTATGCAGTTGTATTTCTCTTAGTGGGCCATTATCCCTATTACAGGAGCCTTGATTTTATCATAATAAAATCATTTTTCAGTATCGGTTTTCCCTCCAGGGTTTTCTTAGGGGTATGTACCCAAAACAATATTGGTGTGTTTGTGTGCATGATTTGGTTTCTATTTTTGCTTCCGCTAGATTTGTTTGATTTGAATATTTCAACAATGCATTTTTTTGTGAGTTGCTAATCTGATTTGCAGTAAGGAAATCACTCGATAAAAAGATGCCTAGGTGCTAGAGTGCTTTTGGATAAAAATTCCCTATAGTAGTCAGCTTACTGCAACGTACCAATGATCGTACAAAAATAAAATTCCATAAATAACACTCAAAAAAAATATTATAAACGAATTCAAAGGAAATAACTAACTATTGAGAGGAGAAGAAGGATAAACTTATCATGAGTCCTACGGTTGTCAGAATCTCTTCTCTCCTTTCTAATAGTTCCTTTGCAACCAGTAAGACCCTTAAACATTAAAGCATATGCAAAGAGGTAGTTATCCTAATAATTACTTGTTATTCAAATGAAAATAATGGAATGATCAAAATAATTAGTGTTCTACAAAGAATATATGTAAGAATTGCAAGTTAAACACTACAAATACAATGTTTTTTTGAAGGAATGATTTTCTATAATATTTTGTAGTTTAGTTGGTTACAAAATATACCTATCCTATGTGGTGTTTCCCCATCAAAAGAAATCCCAGGTACCTCCACCCAAGATCTTTCTATAAAGGTTGGTTTTGACTCTGGATTCACCACAAACAAAAATAGAACATAATGAAGACTATTGGTCATATTGGTTGGTGATCAAAAAGGGGTTGGAAATAGGGGTTTCCATATCAATAACCAACAACAACATGGATGTATAAGGGCTTACAGACTCGATGGTTATATCCAAATAGATGTTTTCTTTTTGTATGCAAAGAACCATTAGCTTCTTCTTGGACAAAATTCTCCTTTTGTGTGGTCTCTAGTTGGTTAGAGACAATTGAGTATGGGTAAAAAGAGTTAGGAAAATAACCAAAGGGTAAAATCATGAAGCCAGGTAACACTTTCGTGACAATCGGGTCTCAAAAATTTCTAGTAGCAATTTTTCGGCCGAAAAAATGTTGCTAGGAATTTTTTCGGCCAAAAATTTGCACGTCAAATTGAACCGTGCCCTCGAAATTCATGTACAATGTTTTTTGGATGAATTATTTTGCTATGGTAAGCATATTTCGGCCGAAAAAGAATTTTCGGCCAAAACTTTTATTTTTAACGGATTCCGTTAAAAACTAAGTTTCACTTGAAAGAATATTTCGGCCGAAAACATGAAAATGGGACTGTTTGTAGGAAACTACAAATTCTCTCCATCTTACTTGATCTTTGGAGGTAGTGAACTCCTACAAATACTCAAAATTTAGTTTCAGAATTGATACCAACATTTTTAAAATTGAATCTACTTTCATTGGATATAATTTTTTTTCATTTTCATTGTTTTTATCTAATTTTATTTAATTTTATAAAAAAATCACTACATAATATTTTTAGGTGAGATTATGATTTGGTGAAATGAAAAATCCATATCTCTAAAAATGCAAGGTGGAAAATTATGGAAAATTTATATTCATAATCCTTAAATTGTTATTTCAAAAGGGTATATTTAGATTTTACTTTTAAGTAAAAATTAAGATAGATAGAAGGTGTTGAAAAACAGGTGTTTAAAATATGCAACGTTTTCATCTTGGTCAACTTAAAAAAATTCTAGAAATTATAATTTTCATCTGTTAGATTCAAAATTACAGTCATAATAAAATAGAGTCTTTGTAGATTATTTCGTTTCTTAAAAACATAATTTTAATAATAGATACATTGTTGTAGAAAAAAGTTACTCATTATCATTCCTTTCATGTTTAAGGAACATACTGCTAAACAATTGTCAAATTGACATATCAAATTGTGATAAAAAAAAATTAAAAAATAGTCATTGGAAAGCTAACAAAATTATTCACAAGTTTTGTTTTTACTGTAAAGTGAAATTCTAAATAAAAAGAAAATACTTTTGTATGTCGAAAGTTGAAGAACTTGTGAAAATACAGTTTTTTTTCTCATAAAAAAAGCAAAAGTGTAACCCATCTTCATGATTTTACCCCAAACCCATAACTCAAAATTTTATTAGGCATATATATATTGTTTGAATCACTTATTATAATGTATGTGACTATCTCTTGAGTAGTCTGTGTATATGCGTGTTGCATAAATATGAGGGTGCATACAACTTCCAAAATGATGTTTTGTAGAAGGTCTCAAGGATGTATGGGGAATATGTTTTTGTAAGTAGGATAGAGAATAGGCCAATAAGAGCATCAATGCTTCAATGGTGGAAATTGACACTATAATAGATGCCCCGTGATGTGTGAGGTCATAAGAGAAACTAATGGATGACATACATTATAAATCTTCAAAGAGCAGTTAGCCAGGGTGAAGGTCGCCAAAATCCAATATGAGGACATAAACCAAACACAGAAACAAGTCATAAAACTCAATTACTATGGTGGACATACCCATGCTTAGGTGTGATAAACATGGTTTCCAATCAAGTATAGTTTGGATCCATGAAGAATGTATATATAGAAATCAATGATCATGGCCATGGAAAAAATACATGATGAATCCATGTCAAACAGAGATAATAGCCACAAAAGAGATACACAGTGGATATATATCTCAAAATTAGTGAAGGATATCTGGGGGAAAGAGATGGATAACCGATCCTTCACAAGTATCGATGTGAGGAGTGGTACTATCCAATAAAAACTCGAGAAAAAACATAAAATAGGTGATGTTACTAAATTCCCAAGGTCTTCAAATCAACCGACGTGGTACGAATCAACACCATACAAATAGATGTGTTGAATTCGAACACAGTGATACATCATTTGATTATTGATCATTGATGTATATTGTTAAAAAACATCATACAACCCACCAATAATGATAATGGGTGTCAAGGTACCTAGTACAATATAACAAGTGTGAATAGAGGATCTGATGTCGAACACCTAATAGAATATATCGATAAGGGGACATTGATATATTCCCAATGTCAATAGCAAGGGAACTTGAAACTAATGATCACAAGCCCCAAGGTACTAATAATGACTCTAGATCCCTATCCCCGAGTAAGATGTGTTGAATTAGATAGAAAGAGATTGATTGGAAGGAGGGAATTAAGGCATCCCTCATCATCCAACACGAGGAGTAGCATAAGGCCAAAGATTTGGAAGGAATCAGATGAAATATTGAAAGGACCACCACAAAGTATGTCTCCCTTGTGCACTAGATGTGAATAGTGCATGAAAGAGATCCTTGAAATCATAAACAATAATGAATACTTCCAACAAAGGAGAGGAAACCACTAATGAGGACAAATGGAATCCAAGGTACTGCACAAATCCTTATGTGTGAATAATGTTATTGTCGTCAAACACAAGGTAAACCACTATGTCAACAACCAATGATGGAATTTCATATGTTGAACATAAGTTCACCTATCAATGATGTGAATAGAGCCAAAGTGTGACTCTAGGTCAAACTCTTGGAGAAGTTTTTCATAGTCGATAAGAGATTAACCCGTCGATAGGAAGTCAATGGGGACCCTCCATACCAACACGAGTATAGGAAAAAGATACTTTTGATTCTAAGATGTACTTGAAACATGAGAAGACCAACTTGCAAAGCCAAGAATTTTGCGGAATGGCCAACACATGCTAGAAATTTCTCTAAACAAAAAAAATGACACAATATGTGACTTAGGCAGGATCGGATAAAAATGAACATTGAAATAATTCTATGATGTAGGAGGCAATGACAGACTCTCCATAATGATTGGAAGAATAACCTGCCGGACAAGTAAAAATTGTGTGATTGGTTTAACGTCCTAAATTCGTACTAACCCAAATTGTTGAGACTAGATTCAAAACTTTGGGTTTTGTTCAAAGGAAACTTGAATGTTACCAATAATGGTAAAGAAGAATCATTCCCACACTCTTTTTTTATTATTTGATTTTTTTTTTGTCTTTTTCATATTATAAAATTCTGAAAAAGAGTAAAATAATGCTAGAATACATAGAGGAAATGAGTGTTGTGGGAAAATAAACTAGTTCCAAGTGCAAGGAACATACCTATTCTCAATGCAAGGAAGAATGTGCAGGATATGGACACTCGAGGGAAATTTTCTTCCTAGGAATACAGGTGTCAAGTCACAAAAGAAAATATTGAAGGGATAGCAACTGATGAGAATGTATAAGAGGTTAAATGACAACAAGATGAAGTCGACATTAAGCTCCAAAGTGCAAGCAGTGGAATATTACAACTTAACACATAAATGAGGGAGCCCCATGGGGTATTAGCCAAAATAATATTGAGAACAATATATGAGCCTTCAATGCAAAGTCATGGCAAGACTAAATAGGGATCCTGAGCCTATGAAAGTAATTCAACATGGGTGTCAAACTACAAACGAGGTTTTAATTAGGGAACCCATGAACGATAGGCTCTACCACAAGAATTACAACACTTCTAAACAACAAATAAAGTTCTGTGTTGCAACTTAGTGAGGTTGATACTAAGGAAAAATGAAATAGGAAATGAATAATGAAAAAATGCATGAAGGGGAAAACATAACCTATATGCCAGTTTCGATATTATTACCTATTAGAGCAGATCGACATGGGAAAAGGCACAAAATAAAATGTCTCCAAAATCCTATATATAATACCAACAACACTCACACAAAAGTTAATTAATCCAATATAGAAACCTATGATAATAACGAGATTTATGGAATATAAAACTTGAAAAAAAGAAACCCTAAAAGTGAAATATGTATAAAGTATCGCACAACCTTGTGGCTTATGCATAGTACTTCTCCAACTAGAGCCCATTACTAGGCTTAGGCGAAGGGATTACTTGGTAAACAACCTGTAAAGATTCCATTTTAGGAGGAGGTCGAAAATAAAAAATCATAGCTTCAAGGATAGCCTCATTTGAAGGAAATTCAACATATGGGAAACTAGGACTCGAAGAATCACCAATACCAGGGCTCAAGGTCTCATAAATAATATTATCAGACTCAAGATGAAGCAACAGATTATTTGGGCCAAAAGGGGAAAGAAAAGGCTTGCATTCCCCCATTGGATACAACACCTGATCAATTAACGAGACCTTGTCTCAAGAAAAAAAACATAACTATGAAAGATCCTTCTCAAAAGAAATTGAACACTGAGGATAAGATGACACATAATTCACCTGTGGTGGGGAAGAGTCTACTTGAACTCTAGGAACATACAAAGGAGAAACTTGATCTAGAACTGAACTAAGATGGTGATTATCATATGAAATATGATCAGTAGTGACAATGCTTACGTTGTGAGGTAAATGCATCACATGAAAGAGCGTAGAAACAACAACATTCATCGCATAAACATAATCACACTAAAGAATCATATTGAAGTCTAAAGAAACTGGCACCGGTAAAAGATCGACTAAGATAGTCTTTCCACCTAACATGATAGCAAGTTGAGGTAGAATCCCCAAACATTCATTAGGTCTTTTGTCAAAAGTCGACAACTCACTAGTAGCTGACACAAGATTAGGAGAACCCAAATCTTTCCAAGATGAGGAAGATACAATACTTGCATAGGATCCTTCATTTACAATACATTGGTAAATTCCCATTGAATGAAATTTAACCATTATATGGAAAGGTGCAAAAGAAGGAATGAGAGGATCAACAAGATCATTCCAATCAAAGGAAACCACCCTAGGACTTGTAGGGAGTTTACTCAAAGAGAGTTGAATGCCCCCTTGTTCAGAAGATATTGAATTGGTAATTCTAAAGACATAGTCGAAATACACATCACCCCCTAAAATAAGAGTGGGATCGACCAAATATTGCATTGACACAATAACTTTGGAAGATTCGTCACGCTTTAAAAGAAGAGGGATATCGACCAAATATTGCATTGACATAACCACTTCCTCAACTACTAGTTGAATAGACTCTTGGGAAACCGAAGATGACTCAGAACTAGAAGGGCTGTCAGACAAGGACCACGATCTTTGTACCATACAACTAGTAGGGAATAGATGATTAAGGTGATCTCACTTGCAAAGATTACAAGGGAACTTGGGATTACGTCCTATCTTTCTAGGCTTCTAAACATTATCAATGCCCCCAAAATGACTTGCAATGGCTGGTGACATGCTCCCAACATGACTTGCAGAGGCTGGTAGCTATTCTACAACATGACTTGCAGAGGTTGGTGATGATTGTATAGTATGACTAACAACGAATAGACTCATGCTCCCAACATGACTTGCATCAATTGGTTTCTTTTCTTCAACATGACTCATAGAGTTTTTTGACCTATCTCCAACATGACAAGAAGAGGTTGGTTTCATGCTCCCAATAGGAATAGTAGAGTTTGGTTGTGGGCTCCCATCATGACTTGCAAGGGATGGTAACTAGAATCTAGTATGACTTGCAGGGAATGCACTCTTTCCCCCATCATGACTTGTTGCGGCTAGTTGCATATCTCCAACATGACTAGGAGAGGTTGGTGAGCTATTTCCAGTACGAATTGTAGTGACTGAACTTTTTATCCCAGCATGACTTACAGAGGTTGGTCGCTTTCCTCCATCACGACTAGGAGAGGCTACTGAACTATTTCCAGTATGAATTCTAGTGATTGGAATTTTCAAGACTTGCAGTGGTTGGTGGCACCTATCCTTATTGAATTGTATATGTTGGTGACTTCTTCTTCTTCTTAGTCTCCTCTTCCTATTCCTTTTATACTTCTAGTTACTAGCAACTAGACTTTCACATGAAGAGGAAGAAGGAGGAGGAGCATAATTCATGGATACAAAAGGTAAAGGATCAACATCCATTTCATGCCCATGATATAAAGTTCTTATATGAGAATAATCAAGAGCATTCAGGACATTCAAAGTGGTCCAAAACCACACTAGTAGTCCTACATTCAACCTTGTAATGTTCAAAGTGACCATCAAGGGGGTACCAACATTTCCTAAGAAAGGAAAAGAAAAATAATCCCATAGGGAAGGGGTCCCTTGGTTGGTATCTCCAAGAAATTTTTCCATGTCTTTATTATGCATAGGTTCGTCCCTTCTAGGATTGTTCACGTCCAAAAATGTCTTGCACACTAACTCTAGATAACTAGTGGCATAAAAACCCACTCCTTCTAGGAGGCAACTCTATGTTTTCAAGAGAAAGACTAGGGGTCCTTTCTGACCAGCGGAGTGGTTGGTCATCCACCTTGAATCAACAATCCAAAAGTGGTGGCATAGACACAACCTAAGGATAAATATACAAAGAAACACTCCATTAAAAAGTCCCAAGAGAAACATCGAAAGAAAACAACTTCTCCATAACTTCAGCCCATGTGGATAAGGTCCTAAATCCAAAGCAATGAAAAGTGGAAAGGGACCTTCCAAAAGCCTAGATGGGTGATCATGTCCCGAGACTGATGAATGAAGGAGTGATAAGCAGTTACCCCAATGTCCACTTACTATCCCTACTCGTTGCAAGTAAACCTCACTTCGTGGGGCACCCTCTAGGGGTATTGATAGCGTGAAACGACTTGTACTTCGAGTACCATGAGAAACCCCATGCAGTCACCTATAAGATACCTAGGAAAAAAAACTAAGGATACCAAATCACAATCATTGTCCAAGGGGTACAATCAACAATTAGGATCAAACGTATGTGCAGGTTAAAAAATATTGAATATCTGAAAGCACCACCTCTCAAGAAGGTATGGGTTCTAGAGAAACCCCCAAAATATGATCTCCCCACTATGCTTGGTCAAGCCTCATAGGGGTTATCTCCTTGGATCATCCTTACACTACCTCTTGTTTAACTTCTGTGTTAGAGGAGGCTCCCGAATATACTTATACATAAATTGGATTTTATTCTCCCTATATCAAACTCTTATGCTTTTTTACTGGACTTGGAGAGTTATATCTCCAATCCTAATCCACAACCCTAACCCTAAACATGTTTATGAACCCTAGATACAAAGTCTAGTAAATTTAAGTTTAACATTCATTTTTGGCGGTTGTTCTTTACTCAAAGGATACAGAAGTGAAACTCATGTTTTTTGAGACTCTTGAAAAAATGAAACTTATAAGAACACTGGAAAAGAAAACTTTACACTAATTATTCAATGAAAACTAATTTCAAAAAATAAAATGCATGAACAATCTTTCAAACCTTGAAATGAAATCTTTTCTCTTTCTGATGCAAAATGCACAATGCAGCCTTTTGAGAAAAGGAAAAGAAGAAAACAAAAGGATGGTATTTGTTATTTTTCCTTTGAAATTTGTTATTTGTTAGGGTTGAGTGATGTAGAATCTTGTGTCTTGGTTCCCTTATCATGTTGGCCTCATATCCCAGCTTGGGGTGGCATTTACACTGGATACCTATGTTTGGCTGGAACATTTCTTGTACAAACATAGTTTCTTCAACTACATTTTGTTAAATATAAGTGTTTTGTTTCCATCTATGTATTTGGAATTGAATGTCATTTATTCTATGGAAATATATGTATTTTGTGTGATGTGTGTGTGATTGTGCTTAAGTTTTCTTTGGGCATTTAGTTTCCATGAAATTTATTGATTCATTCTTTCTTAAATTTGTTGCATTTTCATTATTACACCCTGAACCATATCTAGCATGTCCATTGAATTTGTTATCCCCATTTTATGGCATAACTAAGGAGATTATATGTCGAGGCCCTAAATTTGCAGATATGGTGCCAAGCGACTACATGACAAACAATATCCACTTGCACAGATGGAGACCCTGTTCACCACCATAGAGGTTGTGGATTTTTCAGATGGAATCCACCACATGAATTGGTTTCCGATAGGAAGTGGGCCTTGTTCCATGATGTACAAGTCAGGTACTATGGTAAGTGTCATTTCAATATTTGAGGCATTTGAGTATGTTGTATATTAGACTTCTTTATATTTCATGACATATTCTTGGACACTATGCCTTTTTCCCTATTTCACCTTGGTGGTTGACATTGTGCCCTAGTAAGCGGTCTTCCTTGGGAATGGGTTTTGTACTAGGAACTCCTTTGAAGATCCATCGTATCATTCCCGACCATACTTACCAATGTTCATCACTTAAACCCCCCATTTCCTTATATCTTGGGATTTTAGGGTGCATTGACCCAAAAAAGGGGTTGTCCCTCATTCTATGGGAAGAAGGGGTTGAAGGCCTATAGGGATTGTTGTTGGGTAAAATATAAAATTCTATGTATAAACCTTCCAGATGCTTCACCCAGGGATCCCCCAAGAAAGAAATGAAACACTTATCTATAAGAAAAGGGGGACCCACAAGAGTAAAATAATGCTTAGGGGGTTGGTTGGAGGATATGAGGTCTCATCATGAGCCGAACTATCATGATCATGGATATCTAGCGGTATGACACTACCATCATCTGGCCACCAAACGAGGGTAGTGGCTATCAGTTGCACAACTGAGAGAAAGAGGGTCTCATCACGAGCCAACCTTATCATTTCCACAAAAAGTATTCTTGAGTGACATTGTCATTATATGGACACCATGACAATACAATGGTTTTCAACTCATCCTTAAAACATGAAATAAAAAACTAATGGAAAAATGATGGGCTTGGAAAAAATTGCATTGCAAATGAAGGTTCCACACACCCTCTACAAAGGAACCCGTGAATGAGACACTAAAACCCCTTGTATGTAATGAAATGCATGCCCATTGAGTATTGATCCTTAACCACTTCATACACTTTACATGGATTAGAGAGGGATCACTTGGGAAACACTCCTTGACCTAGGAAATATCTACCCAATAGGATACCTTGTCAACCCTCCCATATCCAAGCTTGGAAAGTTGCATAATGTCTTTGAGCACTTACTTGTTTGACAGGGTAATATTTGATGCACATGCTTAGGTATCTCATTTATAGATTTGATTTACTCATCATGATATTTTGACTTGATATCCTTGGAGGGCATGCTTATTTGTCTTTGCCGGACCTAGTTGGTGGACAGTTTTGGAGGAATAGGCCTAGCTTGGGCCTCCATGGGGCTTGAAGCCCACAGGTTGGATGTCAAGGGCCCACATGTTGAATGAGAGAGACATACCTTCAGAGGCATATAAGACATCGTGGACGACATGACCTATCCCTCACATTCCAAACGTTTTTCCTGGGAGAGGCAAAATGTCACCTTTGGAAGCATGACATCATCTAAGAGGGATAGGGTTTGGTGGTGAAGTTATTAGTCATTGACACAAGGAAGTTTTGAGGAGAATGAGGCTTTGACCATGAATAAATGACCTATATTATTGACACGTGGCTTTGGAAATCCTAACTACATTTCTCCAATACCAACGACATGCTCCTAGTGTCAAAACATCCCCTAAAGGGGTGATGCCACCTTAAGTTAGGGTTTCTTTTTGTGTAAAAGTAAATTTTAAGTGAATTGTTTAATATTGTTTTTGTAAAGGGAAAATATTAGGGTTGGTGACCCCTAGTCTTGTGGTTTACCCTAAAATTATGTGGACAAACTATTTTGGAGACATTTTGTATAAATAGAGATCGTAAGATGTCATTTGAAAACATAACTCTCCCACTTGGAGAGGGATTGGACTGAAATTTTCGCTATCTTTGGCTAGTTTCTCTCTTGTGCTCTTATGTATGGATATCTCTTTGGTTAATGGTTGATGGAAGTGATGCACTAGCCTTGGAAGGATTTTCTTTGCTATTATGGTGGTTTGTCTTAGCTTTTTCCTTGAATTCGTAAGGCTTTTTACATTGTGCTATCATTGTTATTCAAGTCAATGTTATTTGCTAGAGATAGGTGGGAAGTATAAGGGCATACACCCCCACCTTAGTATCCATCATTTTATGCTTACATTTTATTGGTTTAACAAGGGTTTTCTAAGAGAAGTATAAGTGCATACAACTTCTTAGCCTAAACCCTAACTAGGGATACTTGCCTTGGGGAGTAAGAGGATTTACACCCCCAAGGAGGTAGTACCTCTAGATCTTTCTTTGCTTGACTCCATTTATCCAATTATTAAAGGAACTAGTCATTATTTGTTGCAATGGAGAAATAAATTGTTGCCTTGGTAAATGATGCAGGAGCATCTCTCCACGCTAGCCAGCCAGCCACGTTAGCGCGCATACATTCAAAGCTAAGAGGGAGGCACAACCTCATTTAAACTTGAATTGAATGTAATTTAATTTCTTAGGCTGTTGAGCCATAGAGCCGTGCCTTTGTGTAGGCTGTAGATAAGATCGGCCTTTAATGTGTGTAATGGCTGAGATCTAGATCTGATTCTGGACTAGACATCCCATTCATTGTAATTGAATAGGCTAGGTAGGTTGGAGGGAAGAGCTCTAAGAGCCCCCTTAGGTAAAAGAGATGGGGAATATCTCATTTTATAGGAGTCTGAGAAGAACCAGAGAGAGCTCGAGAACACATTGTAAATACAAGCATTTGCCATTTTAATATAGAAAGAAGCAGTTTTTCCTACATGAATTTTGTGTTGAATGAATGTCTGTGAGTGTTCCTTTGTTATGATGTAGATGTATACTGTAGTTGTGCATTTGCAGGAGAGTGTTTGATTTCCAGGTTTGAGGTTCTTTGTGGTTTCATGCCAGGAGGGCGTGACAGAGGACTGCAGTCTCTAAATACCGGTGCACTGAAGCACTTCTGAATTCTGCAGGTTCAGACGAAGACGTGCTGCGGCACAAGAACTGGAATCAACAACTCAAGAAAGACCTCAAGGTTGCTGAACACCTTGGAGGCAAGGCTGTGTAAGAGAAGACACAGTTGCAGACAGAATTCTGCTATGGATTCTGTAAAGCTCTGCCAAGTGGGCATTGAGCACAGGCACAAGGTGCAGTGGGAGGAAATTTGTTGTGAGTTCAGACATAAGCCATAATCATTGACGATTCTGTGAAGCTCTTCTAGGTGGGCATTGAGTAGGTGGAAGGAGTGCATAGAGGAAGAACTCTGCTGTGAGTTCAGAGAAGAGACAGAATCATTGAGGATTCTGAGAGCTTTGCCAGGTGGGCATTGAGAAAGTGCATAAGTGCATAGGAGGACAGAACTGCTGAACGTTCTGTGAGAAGACACTCTGCTAGGAGGGCATAGAGATACTGTGCAGACGGCACAGGAGAAGAGAACTCTTTGAGTCCTGTGATTTGAAGAAGTATCCACTGAGGGATCTTTATAGGGTTACTGAATACCCTGAAAGCTCAGCAAGAGGTTGCTGGAGCAGAAGGATATCCAGGAGGGCATTATATTCTCCATCAGCAGGAGAAGAAAGAAAGGATAGAATCCCTTGGGGATTCGAGAGTAAAATCTCAGGAGGAACAACGTTTTCATACGCGCAGCGAGAACTCAAGTCAAGGAGTTCGCAGAGGAAAAAGAGAAGACAAAGGTCGAGGCCCTTGAGGAATTTGAATTTTCTCCCAAGTCTGGGAAGAAAGCGCAGGAAGCTCAGGAGGGAGCACAGCAGTCGTAAGATCGGCTGGAGAAGAAGATTTGGATCATTGGTTTTCACGTCTAGGGAGGCGTCAGAAGAAGCGCACAGAAGAGGAGATTGTGGACCGTCAGATGTTCAAACAGAATCCGGTCAGCCATTGGATTGGGAGAAGATGATCGGAGTTTAGTCTCTGGAGTGGGCGCATAAGAAGAGGTGATCTGAGCCGTCAGATCTAGAGTGAAGAACCCAACAGCCATCAGATCTGTTGTGAGTTACATGGTGGTTAAACCATCGGGAAAAGCCAAGTTGAAAGTCCCGAAAGAGTTGGCTTATCGGGATATCGGCACTCGGGATATCAAAGGTCTGAAGGTCAAGAAAATCGGGACATCTCAAGTCCCGAATCAGCGAAAGAATCATAGTCATCCATCTGAGGGAGGATGCGTGTCACGTGATTGTCTATTTCGGAGATCCGGACACTGGGCATCGGGATATTGGTACTCGAGATATCGGGATTCTCGAGGTGGAGAAAATCGAGACACTTCAAGTCTCGAAATACTGGGGAGATCTAGATCATCCATTTGAGGAGACGCATGGCGGAGATCGATCGCCCATCGGTCATTTAGCGCATTGGAGTTCGACATTTCACGAGTCCTAGGGAAGAGGCGTCCAAGACATCAGAAGTCGTGAAATACCGAGAGTTAATCAGGACCTTCCATCATAGGAGGACGCGTGGCAGTGATCGAAGCTTCCAGAAAAGTCCCAAAAGGAGAAGTCGTCTATTGGTGTATCGGGAATCGGGATATCGGAAATCCCGGGAGCGAAGAGTTCGTGCATTTCGGTTTTGCGAAGTCCGAAATGCCGATGGGGTAAAGGACCGTTGAAAGGTCAAGGCCGCGAGCGCGATCAGAGCATCGACACATCGGGGATCGGGATATCGGGGATCCCGTGCACAAGGTGTTTATGCATTTCGGAATTGCGAAGTCTGAAACCCCGACAAGGAGGAAAAGCGCCAATTTGGGAGCCAGTTGTCAGCGTATCGGAGAAGGAGGAAAGCTCTGTTGTGTGGGGGCCAGCTGTCAGTGTAGCGGAGAATCGGGATTCAGTATTTCGTGAGTCCTCAGGACATGTAAATTTCGGAATAAGAAAGACCGAAGTCCCGATAGGTGATATGACTGTGGTCATATAGAGGGAGGTCGTATGGACCCAAAAGACTAGCCCAGGGGACTTGTGGAAGTTGGAGCACATCGGGAATCGTAGGATCGTGGATCCAAAGGGAAATTGCATTTTAGCATTGGAAACCCTGAAACCCCGAGTGGTAAGATTGCGGTCATGGGGATAACGGTCATATGGGCCATAGTTTAGCCAAGAGGGATAACGCGTGAAGAGTGCATCGGGATTTGAGAGATCGCGGATCTTGAGGACATATGTATTTGGACAGTAGAAAGTCTGAAACTATGGCTGCGGTCATATAGGGGGAGGTCACGTGGACCAGGAGCTTAGCCTAGAGGGATAACGGGAGTTGGAGCACATTGGGATTTTGAAGCCCAAAACCCCGAAAGAAGGATAAGGCTGCAGTCTTATGAATTTGTGGTCACATGGACCAGAGTACATCCAGGAGGGATAACGCGTAAAAGGCATGCATCAGTGAATTGGCTCATCGGTGATTGAGAGTTCGAGGGGACAGAGGTTCGTGACACCGAGGGTCGTGAAACCCTGAATCCCAATAAGGTGGTAAGGCTGCGTTCTTATGAGAACTAGTCACATGGACTAGAGAGTCTAGCCAGGAAGGGGCTAAGGTCGGATGGGAGATCATCAGAGATCGAGGAATCGAGAGTACAGGAAATCTTGACAGTGGAAAGGATGAAACCCCGAAAACCCAAAAATTAAGATCGAGAAAAGTAACAGGTGCGTGTAGAGGCCGTGACAGGGTGAAGAAAGGACCTGTGGATCAGGTTTTCCAGAGGGATTCCATTGGGAGTCCAAAGAGATAATTCGGCTCGAAGAGGGGATTAGAGAGATCCTGTGAGCGGGTGTCGGAGGAGGAGGCGTCACGCCTGCGTCAAGTGGTATCAGAGCTAGAACTCTGTTTGTATATTTCAAGCAGAGGGAGAAGGTAAAGGAAGACAGAGCGCTGGAGACTCTGTGGCAATTGTTTGCAGGTAGGCAGGAATCGAGAAGGTAGTCAGGGAGACTATAGGATGAAGCTGGTAGAACTCTTAGTGTGGAGTGACAACAATAGGTTTTCTAGGAGAGAAGACAGAGACAACAACATGGCTACTGAAGGCTGTAGGTATGCTGGAAGGAAAAACTCAGACCCATGGAGAAAAAAAGGTATGGTTAGAGAGCTCACTGATATAATGAAAGAAATAGACAAGCTCGAACTGCAGATACGACAGGATAAGAAGATGGTTGAGGTATGTGAACCAGAGACTGGGAGAGGTCTCGATGATTTTGAAAATGAATTGGGGTCAGTTGAGGATCTCAAGAACTGCTAGGAGGGTAGAAAAGAAATTCCAGTTTTCTAGGTGGGCAAAGGGTTGAGATCACTGCGGGATCTCAGAGACTGTCATGAGGACAGCCAAGGAATTTCAAATTGCCAGTTGGGCAATGATATGAGGTCGTTGCTCTGCCAGGAGGGCAACAGGGACATCCCATATTTCCAGGTGGGCAGGGATGAGCAGGTGAATTTTGATCAGCTAGAGGAGGTGACCGAGCAGATGAGATTGTCTGAGGGTCTCATAAATTCAGAGATGGATTTAGATCAGCAGATGCAGCTGACAGAAGAGGAAGATATGAGAAATCTTCTGATCATTGGGGGAATTGGAGTATTCCTACCATTTTCCCACGAGGAGGCAGAAGTGTGTGTTGCAGATGGTGCAGCAACAGAACAGTCAGTTGTGACTGTCAGTAAAGAAGAATAATTGGAGCAGGTGTTTGAGACTTCCCAAGCACAAGAAGGAGCAAACGAAGAGGAGAATGAGCGTTCTGAGGAATGGCTCAATGATTTTGGCCAGGGAGCTGAAAAGAAAGAAGCTACATCACTGAAGCTAGCCGCAAAGGAAGCCAAAGAGAGAGCAGGAGGAGTTATCACTCCATGGGATATGGAGTTGGAGATGTTGGAGGATTGGCTGAACAATCCAGAGCCAGCAAGAGAACTTACAGAAGTTGAGCTGTCAGAGAAGGTGACTGGACAAAAATTCAGTCAGGAGGAGACTGTAGAGATGAAGTCTGCAGCAGAGTGGCAACTTGAGGCCACATATGAAGATGAAGAGGAAGGCATGGGAGATAATGATGATCTTCCCATGTGCCAAAATTTTTTCCAGCTAAGGAGACTGCAAGAACAGGGCCAGCCATTGGAGCAGCTGGATGCAGTGATAGAAGAGATCATAGAGCTGATGATCCGGTCAACAGAGACTGCCAACGAGGAGAAGCTGAGTAGAAGTAGAAGAGCAGTAGCAGCAGCAGTAGCAGCAAGAAGATGGAGTGGATGAACAACTCCAGGTATTCGTTTGGGATCCAGGAGGATTTCCAACCGCTTAGGTGGGAAGCTCATGAGCAGGAGCTCATGAATTTTGCAGCTGAGGAGTTTGATGCAGGAGCATCACTCCACGCCAACCAGCCAACCACGTTAGCGTGCATGCATTCAAAGATAAGAGGGAGGCGCAACCTCATTTAAATTTGAATTGAATGTAATTTAATTGCTTAGGCTGTTGAGCCATAGAGCCGTGCCTTTGCGCAGGCTGTAGATAAGATCGACCTTTAATGTGTGTAATGGCTGAGATCTAGATCCGATTCTGGACTAGACAACCCATTCATTGTAATTGAATAGGGTAGGTAGGTTGGAGGGAAGAGCTCTAAGATCCCCCTCAGGTAAAAGAGATGGGGAATATCTCATTTTGTAGGAGTCTGAGAAGAACCAGAGAGAGCTCGAGAACACATTGTAAATACAGGCATTTGCCATTTTAATATAGAAAGAAGCAGTTTTTCCTGCATGAATTATGTGTTGAATGAATGTCTATGAGTGTTCCTTTGTTATGCTATAGATGTATACTGTAGTTATGCATTTGCAGGAGAGTGTTTGATTTCCAGGTTTGAGGTTCTTTCTGGTTTCATGCCAGGAGGGCGTGACAGAGGACTGCGGTCTCTGAATACCGATGCACTAAAGCACTTCTTAATTCTGCGGTTTTAGACGAAGACGTGCTGCGGAACAAGAACTGGAATCAACAACTCAGGAAAGACCTCAAGGTTGATGAACACCTTGGAGGCAAGGTTGTGTAAGAGAAGACACAATTGCAGACAGAATTCTGTTGTGGATTCTGTAAAGCTCTGCCAAGTGGGCATTGAGCATAGGCACAAGGTGCAGTGGGAGGAACTCTGTTGTGAGTTCAGACAGAAGCCAGAATCACTGAGGATTCTGTGAAGCTATGCCAGCTGGGCATTGAGCAGGTGCAAGGAGTGCATAGAGGAAGAACTATGTTGTGAGTCTGGAGAAGAGATAGAATCACTGAGGATTCTGAGAGCTTTGCCAGGTGGGCATTGACCAAGTGCATAAGTGCACAGGAGGACAGAACTGCTGAACATTCTATGAGAAGACACTCTGCCAGGAGGGCATAGAGATACTGTGCAGACGACAAAGGAGAAGAGAACTCTTTGAGTCCTGTGATTTGAAGAAGTATCCACTGAGGGATCTTCACAGGGTTACTGAAAACCCTGAAATCTCAGAAAGAGGTTGCTGGAGCTGAAGGATAGCCAGGAGGGCATTATCTTCTCCATCAGCAGGAGAAGAAATAAAGGACAGAATCCCTTGGGGATTCGAGAGTAAAAGCTCAGGAGGAACAACGTTTTCATACGCACAGCGAGAACTCAGGTCGAGGAGTTCGCAGAGGAAAAAGAGAAGACAAAGGTCGAGGCCCTTGAGGAATTTGAATTTTCTCCCAAGTCTGGGAAGAAAGCACAGGAAGCTCAGGAGGGAGCATAGCAGCCGTCAGATCGGCTGAAGAAGAAGATCTGGATCGTTGGTTTTCATGTCCAGGGAGGCATCAAAAGAAGCGCACAGAAGAGGAGATTGTGGACCGTTGGATGTTCACACTGAATCCCTTCAGCCATTGGATTGGGAGAAGATGATCGGAGTTTAGTCTATGGAGTGTGCGCAGAAGAAGAGGTGATCTGAGTTGTCAGATCTAGAGTGAAGAAGCCGACAATCGTCAGATCTTTCGTGAGTTACACAGTGGTTAAACCATTAGGAAAGCCAAGTTGAAAGTCCTGAAAGAGTTGGCTTATCGGGATATCGACACTCGGGATATCGGAGGTCTCAAGGTCGAGAAAACCGGGACATCTAAAGTCCCGAATCAACGAAAGAATCATAGTCGTCCTTCTGAGGGAGGACGCGTGTCACGTGATCGTCCATTCTGGAGATTCGGACACTAGGCATCGAGATATTAGTACTTGGGATATCGATATTCTCGAGGTGGAGAAAATCAAGACACTTAAAGTCTCAAAATACCGGGGAGATCTAGATCATCCGTTTGAGGAGACGCGTGGCAAAGATCGATCGCCCGTCGGTACTTTAGTGCATCAGAGTTTGGCATTTCGCGAGTCCTAGGGATGAGGCATCCAGGACATCAGAAGTCACGAAATCCCAAGAGTTAATCAAGACCGTCCATCATAGGAGGACACATGGCAGCAATCGAAGCTTCCATAAAAGTCCCGAAAGGAGAAGTCATCTATTGGCGTATCGAGAATCAGGATATCGGAAATCCCGGGAGCAAAGAGTTCGTGCATTTTGGTTTTGCGAAGTTCGAAATGCTGATGGGGTAAAGGACCGTTGAAAGGTCAAGGCCGCGAGCGCGATTGGAGGATCGACAGATCAGGGATCGGGATATCGGGGATCCCATGCACAAGGTGTTTATGCATCTTGGAATTGCGAAGTCTGAAACCCCGACAAGGAGGAAAAACGCCAATTTGGGAGCTAGCTGTCAGCGTATCAAAGAAGGAGGAAAGCTCCATTGTGTGGGGGCCAGTTGTCAGCGTAGCGGAGAATTGGGATTCGGTATTTCGCGAGTCCTGAGGACTTGTACATTTCGGCATAAGAAAGACCAAAGTCCTGATAGGTGATATGACTGCGGTCATATAGAGGGAGGTTGTATGGACCCAAAAGACTAGCCGAGGGGACTAGTGGAAGTTGGAGCACGTCGAGAATCGGAGGATCATGGATCTAAAGGGCAATTGCATTTTAGCATTGGAAACCCCAAAACCCTGAGTGGTAAGACTGCGGTCACGGGGATAACGGTCATATGGGCCAGAGTCTAGCCAAGAGGGCTAACGCGTGAAGAGCGTGTCGGGATTCGAGAGATCGCAGATCCTAAGGACATATGTATTTGGACAGTAGAAAGTCTGAAACCCTGACGAGGAGGTATGGCTGCGGTCATATAGGGGGAGGTCACATGGACCAGGAGCTTAGCCTAGAGGGCTAACGGGAGTTGGATCACATCGGGTATTTGAAGCCCAAAACCCCAAAAGAAGGATAAGGCTGTGGTCTTATGAATTTGTGGTCACATGGACTAGAGTACAGCCAAGAGGGCTAACACGTAAAAGGTGTGCATTGGTGAATTGGCTCATCGGTGATCGAGAGTTCAAGGGGATAGAGGTTCGCGACACCGAGGGTCACGAAACCCTGAATCCCGATAAGGTGATAAGGCTGCGGTCTTATGAGAACTAGTCACATGGACTAGAGAGTCTAGCCAGGAAGGGGCTAAGTGTGGATGGGAGTTCATCGGAGATCGCGGAATCGAGAGTATAGGAACTCTTGATAGCGGAAAGGACGAAACCCCAAAAACCCCAAAATTAAGATCGGGAAAAGTCACAGGTGCGTGTAGAGGTCGTGACAGGGTGAAGAAAGGACCTGTGGACCGGGTTTTTCACAGGGTTTCCATTGGGAGTCCAAACAGCTAATTGGGCTCGAAGAGGGGATTAGAGCGATCCCGTGAGCGGGTGTCGGAGGAGGAGGCATTGCGCCTGCATCAAGTGGTGTCAGAGCTAGAACTTTGTTTGTATATTTCAAGCAGAGGGAGAAGGTAATGGAAGACAAAGCGCTGGAGACTCTGTGGCGATTGTTTGCAGGTAGGCAACAATCGAGAAGGAAGTCATGGAGACTGTAGGATGAAGTTGGTAGAACTCTTAGTGCAGAGTGACAGCAGCAGGTTTGCTAGGAGAGCAGACAGAGACAACAACATGGCTACTGAAGGCCATAGGTATGCTGGAAGGAAAAAATCAGACCCATGGAGAAAAAAAGGTATGGATAGAGAGCTCGCTGATATAATGAAGGAAATAGACAAGCTTGAACTGTGGATAAGGTAGGATAAGAAGATGGTTCAGGTATGTGAACCAGAGACTGGGAGAGGTCTCGATGATTTTGAAAATGAATTGGGGTCAGCTGAGGATCTCAAGAACTTCTAGGAGGGCAGAAAAGAAATTCAAGTTTTCTAGGTGGGGAAAGGGTTGAGATCACTGCGGGATCTCAGAGACTATCATGAGGACAACCAAGGAATTTCACATTGCCATCTAGGCAATGATATGAGGTCGCTGCGGGATCTCAGAGACTGCCAGGAGGGCAGTGAAAGGTTTCTAGTTTTCCAGGTGGGCAAGGAAACAGAGATGGAATTAGTTGATTCCATGGTCTGCCAGGAGGGTAGTAGGGACATCCCATATTGCCAGGTGGGCAGGGATGAGCAGGTGAATTTTGATCAGCCAGAGGAGCTGATCGAGTAGATGAGACTGTATGAGGGTCTCATAAATTCAGAGATGGATTCAGATCAGCAGATGCACCTGACAGAGGAGGAATATATGAGAAATCTTCTGATGATTGGGGGAATTGGAGTATTCCTACCATTTTCCCAGGAGGAGGCAGAAGTATATGTTGCAGTAGCGGAACAATCAACTATGACTGTCAGTAAAGAAGAAGAATTGGAGCAGGTGTTTGAGACTGCCCAAGAACAAGAAGGAGCAGACGAAGAGGAGAATGATCATTCTGAGGAATGGCTCAATGATTTCGGCCAGGGAGTTGAAAAGAAAGAAGTTGCAACACTGAAGCTAGCAGCAAAGGAAGCCAAAGAGCGAGAAGGCAGAGTTATCACTCCATGGGAGATGGAATTGGAGATGCTGGAGGATTGGCTGAACAATCCAAAGCCAGCAAGAGAACTGACAGAAGTTGAGCTGTCAGAGAAGGTGACTGGACAAAAATTCAGTCAGGAGGAGACTGTAGAGATGAAGTCTGCAGCAGAGTGGCAACTTGAGGCCACAGATGAAGATGAAGAGGAAGGCATGGGAGATCATGATGATCTGCCCATGTGCCAAAAATTTTTGCAGGTGAGGAGACTGGAAGAACAGGGCCAACCATTGGAGCAGTTGGATGTAGTGATAGAAGAGATCATAGAGCTGATGATCCGGTTAGCAGAGTCTGCCAGCGAGGAGAAGCTAAGTAGAAGTAGAAGAGCAGTGAGAGAAGCAGCGTAGAAGAAGTAGCAACAAGAAGATGGAGCGGATGAACAACTCCAGGTATTCGTTTGGGATCTAGGAGGATTTCCAACCGCTTAGGTGGGAATCCCATGAGCAGGAGCTCGTGAATTTTGTAGATAAGGAGTTTGATGCAGGAGAATCTCTCCACGCCAACCAGCCAACCACGTTAGCATGCATGCATTCAAAGCTAAGAGGGAGGCGCAGCCTCATTTAAACTTGAATTGAATGTAATTTAATTGCTTAGGCTATTGAGCCATATAGCCATGGCTTTGCGCAGGATGTAGATAAGATCGACCTTTAATGTGTGTAATGGCTGAGATCTAGATCCAATTCTGGACTAGACATCCCATTCATTGTAATTGAATAGGGTAGGTAGGTTGGAGGGAAGAGCTCTAAGAGCCCCCTCAGGTAAAAGAGATGGGGAATATCTCATTTTGTAGGAGTCTGAGAAGAACCAAAGAGAGCTCGAGAACACATTGTAAATACAGGCATTTGCCATTTTAATATAGAAAGAAGCAGTTTTTCCTGCATGAATTCTGTGTTGAATGAATGTCTGCCAGTGTTCCTTTGTTATGTTGTAGATGTATACTATAGTTGTGCATTTGCAGGAGAGTGTTTTATTTCCAGGTTTGAGGTTCTTTGTGGTTTCATGCCAGGAGGACATGATAGAGGGTTGCGGTCTCTGAATACCGGTGCATTGAAGCACTTCTGAATTCTGTGGGTTCAGACGAAGATGTGCTGCGGCACAAGAACTGGAATCAACAACTCAAGAAAGACCTCAAGGTTGCTAGGCATGTTGTACACATAGAAGAATAATTGCATGTGTTGTATAAACAGAGTCACAAAGGATAACCATGTTGAATAATCACAAATCCTTTCAATTGGCAAATCCAAGATCCAATAATTTGTTGGAAAATTCAGGTATTGCACTTCTTTTGTTATTTCTTTTGTAATTCTTGGGATTATATGTTGTTTAGAATTCTTATATACACAAGTTGTTCACTACTATGAATATTGGTGGAGATTATGAAACAAGGAATGATGACATTATGCAACAAATGAATAATCAATATAGTGTGCACAATGTTGAAAAAAACTTGGAGATGGAAATGAAAAGAGAAGAAGATACCATAACAGGTACATAATTTCTTTGGTTGTTTCTCTTGTTATTTTGAAAA
>ML807834.1:61558-86579 GCA_009831015.1 Picea engelmannii
TTAGCTCAAATAGATCTCTTATAAGAGTTTATTTCACATTCCTATCATGCATTTATACTATTGTACCTAGAAGTCCCATGTTTGACCTATTCATGGTCACTAGCTAGTTTAACTCATCTTAATTTAATATGGAGATTTACAAAAAACTCAATGTTGATGAAGTCTGTGTAATAGAATTTTTCCAAATTTAACTTTGATTGGAGATAGATCAATAGTGCTAGTTACAAACTTCTTCAAATACCTAGATCAACCTTAATATACATGAGATAATACTTTAGTCTTAGATGTTTTTTTTTTGATACTGCCTCCCCCACTTAACACTACTAGAATGATCACCTCCTCCCCGATGCTTCTTAAAGGAAATACGAAGCAGGAAAATTTAACTTCTATTTATAATTGTACCAAGCCAATGAAAGGGATGCACCCTCCCTCCACTTAGGAAATCCTCACAACATCTTCATTTGATCAACAACTCCCACCCACAACCCCCTCAGTTGTGGCAAGGGGGATGGAGTCATTAGGCACCAAATTCAAACATTGTGTTGGGTTTGTTGTCCATAATAATAATATATCACTTGGATGTTAAACACACTGAGATGATTTAGCTCAAATCAATTTCTTATAAGATTTTATTCCACACTCCTATCGTCCATTTATACCATTGTACCTAGCAATCCCATGTTTGACCTATTCATGGTCATTAACTGGTTTATCTCATCTTAATTTAATATGGCGATTTACAAAAAAAATCAATGTTGATGAGGTCCGTGTAATAGAATATTTCGAAATTTAACGAAATATGTGTTAATTGATTGTCCATTGGAGAATAATTTAAAGAGACTTATTGATATCCTCCACTTGACCATTCTCTTGTGGATAATAGGGTGACGAATGTTCTTTCTTAAACTGTGGATTTGATGTTAAATCAATCATCGTCTTATTTTGAAAGTGACTGCCATGGTCTGTGAAAATATATTTTGGTATATTGAACCTAGAGACAATATGGTTGAAAATGAAAAGTGCCATCATTTCCCCATCATTGCTAAATGTTGGCATGGATTTGGCCCACTTAGTGATGTATTCTACTGCCACAATGATATAACGATTCCCCCTAGCAGAAGATGGGTGGCATGTAGTGAAATCAATTACCCACTTAGTGAAAGGACCAAAAACAATAATATGAAACATAGGAGTAGGGTGTGTCCACATCTTCTGAGAGAATATATGACACAAATGACACTTCTTAATTGATTCTATACAATATTTGATTAACGGGGGCTAGAAGTATCCAGCATGAGGGATTTTCTGGGTTTTTTCCAATCCAAACAAGTGAGCGACACAGTCTCCAGTGTGAAATCCATTTAAAGAAATCTCTACCTCCTCATGTGATCTAGGTGGATATCAGTGGCCACCCACCTTTTCCAATTGGCTCAAAACAAATTTCTGGCAATTTTGGCAATTTACTATTTTTAGTAGGTTTTAACTTTCAAGGCCATTTTGAGGGCCTAAATGAAGTTTTTTCGAGATCGAGGTTCTCAATGATAGATGAAAGAATTATTGAGCCCCCAAAATGAATCTCCTCGATGATACCTTTCCAACGATCTATCACACGCCTAAAACAGAGATCGTATGCAAAAGTTACGACCCCGGGAAGTTGATGCACCAACTTACCCAAACGGGGCCCACAAGACTTTTGGCGCTTCATCTCCTAGGGTTACGTTTTTGGATGTCTAGGGTTTTTGGCATTCCGGTTTATTGTAAAAAGGCCTTGAGAGCCTCATTGTAACCATCTTCTTGCGAATGCGAGTAGCCATCACATCTCTTCTCAGAGATAAGTTGCCACCATTCTAGCGAGTCTTTCACTCTGTATTTTTATAGTCTCTGTACATTTCTCTGATTAATAGAAATCATGTATTACTGTATATCTTTGTTTATGGTTGCATCTCTAATACATTTCTGTTATATTATTGAATATCTGCAATATCTCTGTGCATTTCTTTATTATATCTCCGCTCTCATTTCGTGCCGAAAATAATCTGGATCATCATGAGTCAGACAAATATAGAGAACACAGTCAACTCCTCGATGATACAAAGTATCATCAATGACAAGATAATTTTGTGCTTGATGGCATATCCTTTGATTCTCATCATGAGAAGTAGAGGAAGGATACTTCAAAGTCTGAATATACACAAGTATATATCCATACCAAGGGTTAGAATATGCAATAAGGATGATATCCTCATTGATCAAAATGAATCTTCAGGACAATTACTTCCACTCTCAATTGGAAGTTCCGAAATTAACTTGGAAAAGACCAAATACTTCTTATATTTCACTGAAACAAAGTCTAAATCAAATTCTTGAATAATGACTATCTATCAAATAATATTCCCACCGATGACTCATCGTGTCAACACATATTGAAAAAGGATTAATGACAGCTACAACAATGGTCTTACGGAGTATAATATAATGATGAAACCTTTGGACAACATGGACAATTTCCAAAGCTAGTTTCTCAATGTGAGTATAGTTGAGTTCTGGTCCGACTAAGCCTCGATTGAGGTAGTAGATAATGTTTTTCGGGAGCACGTTATCCTCCTAAATGAATACTATTATGATGGTGGATTCTGCTACAGACAAGTATAACAAGAAATTTTTTCCATAATCAGGAGGGTTGAGTAGAGGGGCGGACGTTAGGGAACTTTTAAATGCTTCAAAAGAGAATTGAGTTGCTTCATCCCAAAACAATGGGACCCGTTTTTTCAAAATACATATAAACCCTTTAATTATTTCGGCATAGTTAGCAATAAATCATCGTAGGAAGTTAGCTTTCCCTTGAATACTCCGAAGTTGGGAACTGTGGGGGGGGGGAATTGAACTATTACCTCAACCTTAAGAGGATCGACCATGATCCCTTTGGTGGATATGATAAAAGCTAATAAATGTCCCGATGTCACACAAAAACTACACTTGTTTGGATTTAGGCAAATCCGGTAGTAGCGACATCTCTCAAAAATAAGTCGAAAGTGAGAGGAATGATCAGATCTCTTATGAGAATGTCACACAATATCATCAAGATATGCTTCAACTATATGTCTGAGTTCATGGAAGGAGAATGAAATGGCCTGCTAGAAAGTAGCTCCAAATTTTTTGAGGCCAAAAGGCATTTTCTTATATGAAAACGTATCCCAAGGACATATGAAAGTAGTCTTATGTCGATCATCGAGATTGATCTGAAACTAATTTTACCATGAGAAACCATCCATAAAATAAAAAACTTCACAACCTACACATTCATCGATAATCTAATCAACGAATGGCGTAGGAAAGTTATCTTTCAGGCATGATTTGTTTAGATCAAGAAAATCCATGCACACACGAGTTGTACCTTATTTTGTATTGACAGGAATAGGTTTTGACACCCATTCCATCAATTGAACTGGATAGATGAAACTAGACTTAATTAATTTCTCTACCTCAACTTTGATATTCATTGCCTTGCGAGAGTTTACCGAGTGAAGCTTCTATTAGATGGTATTAGCATCGGCATAATTCCTAATCTCTTGTTTGACTATACGAGGGTCAATGCCTGGAATGTTCTCGTAAGACTAGGAAAAAACATCGCGAAATTCTTTAAATAACTCAGTGTACACCTGAATCTCCTCGGGGGGGAAATCTACTCTGATGAATATGTTTTCAACGATGCCAAGGGTTTTGGATATTTCAATTGGAATCATCTCAACTATACTTGCCATGTTTCCCTCAACATATATTTCATACGTTTCCAAAGTGTTAACAGGACTAGTGACATCTCCATTCATGGTCATGGTAAACTCTCCTCCTTCCACTCTCCCAAGCTTGGGTAAAAAGTATGATCTATGATGAAGATCATCCCAAGGTCTATCTAGACCCGTCATTGCCTCTAAAATTACCTCGTCAGAGGGCAAGACCAATTCTAAAGGATCATGAGAAGTAAGAGACTCTTGAGCCCAAATAGGATCTAGAACATGATCTAGCTCTTAAGGGGGAGTTGGATTAGAGTTGGTCAAGGTTTGTTGAACAATATTATACACAACCTATGTTGCGGATAGGGGGCATAACCATGCTAGTATTCCCTACCCCTTCCATCGAAGCCGATGGGGAAGGTAAATTCCACGAATCATTAAAATAAGTCATTTGAAATGAAGAAACTTGGAAGATCTCATCATTAGGGTGATTAGGGACAACCGAAATAAACTTAACATCATTCGTAGGTGGTGAAAAATAAAAATTACCCATCAAATATGGAAATAGTACAACACCTACATTGATGGTACCTTGTTACGGGTTATCAATCATCGGGACCTTGGATTCCCCTGATGAAGGGTCAGTACGAGAGAAGAATAACTGATCAATGGTTGCTATCATGTCTTCATGAGGAAAAAATACAACTTGGAAAATGAAGGATACAACGACTATCATTGCGTAAGTCCAAATTTGTCCCAAAAAAAGGTTTTAGTCAAGAGGCACTTCGACTACTTCGACCTCCACACAAATAGTTTTTCCCTCCAGTTGCATGGGAAAGGATGGGATTATTCCATGTGGTCGAAAAGAATGGTCGTCAAATGTAGTTAACAATGTAGGTGACATAGACAACTTGAGTTGACCGATATCCTTCCAACATGCCAACAAAATCATGCAAGTTGACGCACCCTTATCTACCCCAGTGCGGAAAATATTCCGCGTCAAAAATTTTGTGGCGTAAACCACTACTATCTGGAAGGAAACGTGGCAAGGAAAACAAGGTTTATGATCGGAAGGGTAAAAAATGATATCTCCCGAGGTAGCTAGCTCAACAACACCCAAATAAAATAATAATTATTTTCTCTGTGAGGGGAAACTCTGGAGAAATTCTAGAGAAAACATCACACAAGGGGTTTGCGCAAGATCTTCAACTACATAATATTTTTTATTATCAGAAGATTTATTAAATTCACCTTTAGGGATGCGAGTCGTTGTTTCTCCCATGGTATTCCCAATATGAAGAGGAGGTGATGGGTTGGAAGCTTCTTTTCCTTTCTCATCAAATTCATGCATTCTGTAATCATGAGCCATGGTCTGAAGATGAGCATATAATCTCATCGTGTATACATTTGCAGCTACAGTATTAGAATTAAGTGTGGGGGCACCCTGATTTCCCCCGGTCGTGGTTTTGTATGAGGAAGCTTGTGCAATATTATTCCCTTGAGGGAAAGGATTAGTTAACACAATAGGCTGCTTTTGTGCTAAAATATTATGGGCTTCCTCAAGCTGAGGGAATTGATGATTCAAGTGGTCGTCCGCGCAAATCTTACACAAGAAAATAACCTTTTTCTTCTCATTTTTTCTCTCACCAACATTGTTAGCATCCTTTTTATCATTACCCCGCTTACCTTTCTTTCCTTTACCAATTATATTCCCCTTGGACTACTGGTTCTCCTTGGGGTTCATTGTTTGCACACTGTATACTTACGACATGTCGGTGGTGGGGGAAGTTGTTAAGGTTTAAGATACTATTAGAGTTCTTTTCATTTCACTAGATAACAATAGCATACGTAGGATCACTGAGAAATACACAATCACAAGAGACACAAATTTATCCAGGGAAACCCTCATGGGGGAGAAAACCCAGCAAAAACTTCCTTATTATAGATAGCCAATACAATGCCAAGAGATAACTCAAAAAAATACAGAAAGTCCTCTCCCAAGAATGTGCCTCTCTCTCTCTCTCTCTCTCTCTCTCTCTCTCTCTCTCTCTCTCTCTCTCTTCTCCAACTGCAGCTCCAAACTTGTCTCTTGATGAACAAGTGAGTGTGTGTCTAAGTGAGGCGCTAGCCTCCTTATTTATACAATTATGGCACGTGTGGAGGTGTCTTTTCACTGGCAGGGCCGACCTCTTCTTCTAGGTGGTTATAACCACCTTTAATATATATTATGGGGTCGACTTCTTATTCTGCCTATTACAATTATGTTTTGAACAATCCACAAAAGGGGAATTGGTCATTTACAATACCCGACATGATCAATACACAAAAGGGGATTGATCTAATGAATAATACATCAATAATAATTAGAATACTCTTTGCAGTTACATTATTTCAACACCCCCCCTTTACAATAAGGGTATTCTACAACAGGATCAGGCAAGAGAGAGGACAACATCATCAACAACATCAAGTGGGTAAGAGGATAGCATGATCAACAACATCTTGGAACATTGACTGGCATATCTATAAATCATCGGAAGTTTTTCTCATCAACAACATCGTCATTCAAAATGGAATGAAATCATTATCTACATCAATATGGATTAGTATAAAACTAATACACCATCATCACCACATCACGAGGCTAGTCACATCATCACAACACAAGGTTGGCACATCATCAAAGCACGAGGCTGGCACACTACACATAAATTAAGCTGGAATCACAACACATCAGTTAAGCTGGAATCACAACACAACAATTAAGATGGAATCAAAACAAAGCAATTAAGCTAGAAGAACATCACTCGGTTGGCATATCAACACAACAATTAAGCTGGAAGCATAGCACTCGAATGAATTCTCAACACAACAATTAAGCTAGAAGAAAAAGACTCGGCTGGCATCTCAACAGAATAATTAAGATGGAAGCACAACATTCGGTTGGCATATCAACAAAACAATTAAGATGGAAGCACAACACTCGGATGACATCTCAACACAGAAATTAAGCTGGAAGCACAACACTAGGCTGGCATCTCAACACAATAATTAAGTTGTAAGCACAACACTAGGCTGGCATATCAACACAACACTTCTCCCCCTTTTGATGGAGGTCATTTCAGACTATACCAATCTTATCTCGAAAGTGCTCAAACTTTACACAAGATAGAGGCTTGGTCAACACATCGGCAACCTGATCATCCATGCTAATGTACTGGAGCTTTATGGATCCTCTCTACACCATGTCATGAATGTAATGGTATTGAATCTCTATGTGTTTTGAATTATCATGAAATACATGATTCTCTGTCATCTTTATGCATCTCTAGTTTTCACATAGGATCGTGGTTGCTTCCATATCTAGGTCGAATAGACCTGTCAACAACTTTTGAAGCGATATAGCTTCACAACTGGAAGAATGTGAGGCAATGTACTCTTCTTCCTCTATACTGAGAGAAACACTTGATTGCTTCCTACACTGCCATGAGATCATGGTTGAGCCCAAACTGAAACAACATTCTGAAGTTATCTTCCTGTCAAAGACACTTCTAGCCCAATCTGAATCAATGTACCCACTTAGTGTGAAATCATGATCTCCATCATAATTGAGACCACAATCTAATGTACCCTTAAGGTACCTCATCATATGTTTTGCAGCAACTAAGTGAACATGTCTGGGTTCTACCAGAAACTGACTCAAAGTGTTCATGTAAAAAAAATATCTGGTCTAGTGTTCGTCAGATACATCAACAATCCAATGATCTTTCTATACAATGTGGCATTAATAAAATATAACAAAGTGTCAACCAGTAGCTTCAACTTCGCTTCCATGGGTGTATTCATGGACTTGCACTCCAACATGTCAAATCTCTTCAGGATTTCGACTGCATACTTCCCTTGGTTAAGGAAGATTATCTCTAGGCTCTACCATACCTCAATACCTAATAAATAATGCAATAGGCCAAGGTCTTTCATCTCAAATTCTGAAGCGAGATTCTTCTTACATTCGGTGATGAGATTTCCGTCTCAAGTTAAGAATAATTCATCCACATACAACAACAATATCACCAACTCATCATTCATAACCTTGAAGTAGAGGTTAGAATCTTCTTTAGTCTTAGTAAATCCCAAGCTCGTCAAAAAACTGTCTATCTTACCATAGAAAGCTCTAGGAGCTTGCTTCAACCCGTACAAAGCCTTCTTCAACTTGCAGACATGAGTCTTCCTGTCTTCAACTTCAAATCCTTGAGGTTGTTCTATATACACTTCCTCTTCGATGATGCCATTTAGGAAAGTTGTCTTTACGTCCATCTGGTGTAACTTCCACTTCATCTTAGCTGCAAGGGATATGATGGTTTTGATCAAAGTGTATATGGATACAGGAGAGAATGTCTCTTCATAGTCAATGCCTTCCTTTTGAGAAAAGCCACCAGTGACAAACCTTGCTTTATAATTCTCAATACTTCCATCAACAACATGTTTTACTTTTAAAATCCATTTGGAAGATACCATATCCTTGCTCTTCGGTCTGGGAACTATTTCCCATAGATCATTCTTTATTATGGATTGGTATTCTTATATCATGGCATCTGCCCATTCTATATTTTGAATGTCTTATTCAAAGAAGGTAGGCTCCTTCTATAGGAGATTACACATCAAAGCCATATAAGTGGAGAATGGATTAGGTCTCTTCACCTATCTCTTGGTTCCTTTGGTAACACCATACTTCTCTCCATCTTGAATAAGATCCCTAGCCCAAGCAGGATTTCTATTATGGGATATTGTCATCTGGGGAGGTTCTTGAAATTCTACTATGTCATGATCTTCTAGAATTTCCTCATCAGGGGAAGTTACGACTTCCCTCACTAGTTCTGCAACTCTGGGAACCTCCCTCACTAATTATGTCACTCTAGGGGCTACAGGTTCCTCTTCATATACTTCTTCAAGCTAGCATATTCTTGATTTCTTGAGCACTGCATCTTCATCAAAGGCCACATCCCTATTGATCTCAATGTGATGGTGACCTGGTATAAAAAATTTGAAGGCCTTGGAAGCCTCACAATATCCCACAAATATTCCCTTCTTTCCTGAGGGTTTCAACTTGTTTCTCTTCTATTTCGGAATATGTACAAATACTAGGCAGCCAAATATTTTGAGATGGCTTACCTCTGGCTTCTTTCCGGTGAACATATCTTACAGGGTCTTGAACCCAAGTGCAGTATGGGATAATCGATTTTTCACATAAACTATTGTTTTTGCTACTTCTTCCCATAAGAACATTGGAAGATCTTGATCATGGAACATGGGCTTCACATCTTCCATTATCGTTATGTTCTTTCTTTCTGCTACACCATTTTGTTGAGGATTGTAGGGAGTGGTGAGCTCCCTCTTTATCCCGACATATTTGTAGACGTTCACAAAATATTTTGAGGTGTATTCTCCTCCATTATCTGACTTGAGTATCTTGATATTTCTTTCAGAAATATTCTCTATCAAGGCTTTGAATTCCTTGAATTTACTGAACACTTCTTCTTTTGATTTCAAAAAGTAAACCCATGTCTTATGAGAATAATCATCAATAAAAGATACATAGTATACATACCCACTGATGGAGGATGATGGAATTGGACCACACACATTTGAATGAATGAATTCTAAGACTCCTTCTGCTTTGTTGTCTCTCTTCAGAAAAGGGTTCTTGATGTTCTTCCCTTGTGCACATCCATTGCACACACCTTCATGGTCAACCTTGAGTTCTAGTAGACCTGTGACTACTTTGCATACAAATGGTAATTCCTTGTAGTTGATGTGGGATAATATTCTATGCCATAGTTCACATGGGTTCTCAATGGCATGGTTCATGGAAGCTTCTGAGTGACCCTTTATCTTATACAAGCCACCTTCTTCTTTTCCAGTGATGATTGCTTATTTTGTGGTTTCTCCTTTATCCCACATAAGAACTTATCCATCTATAAAAGAAACTATGAAGCCTTTATTTTCTAGATTTGATATGGAGAGTAGGTTATTTGTCAAACCTGGTACATAGAGTACGTCCATCATCTTCATTGAAATCCCTGAAGTAAGTTTGTAATTCCATTCTCCCACTCCCTTGATGGGATATTGGTAATCATCTCCAAGTGTAACTTTCTAAGAAAAATTATTTTCTGAAATGCAAGAGAGAATATCGTTTTGACCTGTCATGTTCTTGGAAGCACCACTATCAATGAGGAAAGTGTCCTCTCCAGGTGTTACCGATCCTGAGAGGGCTGAGATTAAGACATAGTCTTTAATTTGTTCTCTTAACATCTTTGTGGGTGGATCTTCATCTTCAACTGCATGGGCATCGTGCCTCTTATTTTTCCTCCTGTATTATTCTCATCTAGCTAGACAATGTCTTGCAATATGTCCCATCTTGTCACAATGGTAGCATTGGACAGATGAGTAATCTCTTTCCTTTCATTGTCCTTTATTCTAGAATCTCTTTGGTTGAGATTATTTATGATTGAATTTTTTTGGGGGGTGAGACTCTTTATGAGTTTCTTTCTGGAAGTAAGACTTATTTCTTCCTTCTTTATTGTGAGTAGCTAAGGATTTATCTTCATCTCTTGATAGTAAATCCTCTCTGTTATAACCCTAAATTTCACCACACATGCTTACCTGGCATCAGGCCAACTCATATCCCTTCATTGCCAAAACACCTGCCGAAAAACCTCTTTGAAAATTCACTTGGGTCAAGCTACACGTGCCCTAACCCACTACTGCACGCGGGTGAATGCTGGCAGGCCTACTATAGCCCGCGTTTACCTAAAAAAACACAAAAATAGGAAAGTTTCCCACAGGACAAAAAGATATGGGTCAGTTAATTGAAACTCCCGGCCATGCATGGCCAAGAATTCGTCCAAAACCCTAGCTCCTTCTAGCCTATAAAAGAAGGGGTAGGGGTACCATTTGAAAGAGGAAAATGATAAGCAAAGAAACTCTGCCCATTTGTCGAACCCATTGTCTCAACCCTTTAGCCTTTCCTCAAGCCTAAGGAGAATTAACGCAAAGCAGTTGGTGGAAAAAAGAAGAGGAGGAGCCCAGGATCAGGATCAAGGAGCGGTGGCCGGTCTCGACTTTGATTGTAAGTTGATTCATTTTGAAAATAATAAAAGAATACTTTTCCTGTCCCAATGCATGAGTTATCTATGATTTGTGTAATTTATGCTTAATTTCTAACCCTCAAGTAGAAAAGTAGCATGCATGCATAGTGTTTTGTCTTGATTGCAGGTTAACTTTGGAAGGAGCAGCGCAAGTAAGCAAGCAAATCACAACAGAGAATCTACACCAAACATCAGTAAAAAGGTTATTAGTTCCTTTCCATGCATGTATTGTGAAAGAGGGGTTTAAGTTTTGGGTGGTAGGTTAAAAGGTCATTTCCTTATGGTCAAAATATGCATGCAAGTCTGACCCTAGTTTGCTAGTCCGTAGGGTATATTTCCCAACAACAGAATTGGCAACCATACTGGGGATATACTCTTTAGGGTTTCCGGATTTAGTTGAGGTTTTTGGGTAGTTTAAAGGATTAGATTTTTTGTTTCTTTGGTTGTCTGTTTTCTATTAGGTCATAGCTAGCAGGGAACCTGGTTCTTTATACCAGTTTTTCCTTGACTGTTGCTTGACGGTAATTATCGAGACACACAGAGGTACACGCGGCCTACATAAGGCCTGCACGCATGTACCTGCACCATAACCTTCTACAGCCCGCGTGTGAACGCTTGTTGTAGCGGTTTCGGTAGCGTGTAGGAGTCAGAGAGCTAGAGAGGCAGTCCTCCTCTTCCCTGTCAGAATTATACATTCTCAGGGGGCTTTCTGGATCCTGTCTGAGTCTTGTTGGTTCATAGTCGTGTCTCAGTTTGCTTTATTGCGTTTTTTTATTCTTTGCAATTATTTTTCTTCTCTGTTAAGAAGAAGCATCCAAGCCTTTAAGAGACCCTAGTTATCAATACTAGAGGCCTCTTCCTGGTCTGGGCTACCTGTGTTTATTTTTGTCTTAGATTTTATACATACACGTGGCCTGTGCAAGTGCAGACCGCAGGTACACGTGCTCTGTGGTAGCTCAACACGCGTTCGTACGCACGTTGTTTCAGTGACAGAGGCGTGCTTGATAGGCTTCTTTTCAGTCAGGGTGGGGTAGTCACCCCCTCCTGTGGTGAGAAGTGTTCCTCTCAGGTGGTTGAGTCTAGGGTAGATTAGTCAGTAGGTTAGGGCCTCTTACCCTTAGCTTGTTTTTTCTTAGCTGATGGTTGACAGAAAAGATAAAAAAAAGGAAATTTTTGTTTTATGGTTTTTAGACAAGCGTAAGAGTCGGTGCTTTCTTGATTGCCATAGTGTGTCTTTTCTCTGATTCTTTGTGATCTGTGCTTTAAGACAGAATTTTGTTTTGTTTTCTTGGTTTTGTGCTTGTCAGCATTTTCCCATTGTTGCTTCATTTAGCACTTAAATAAATAAAAAATTATTTTCATTTTCTTCTTTGTTTGAAGATTGTGTTTCTGCATCAATAGCTAGGAAGAAGTCTTTTGTTCATAAGTTTTTTGCAGTGCATGTAGAGCATAAGTAGCTCGTAGTCGAGCGAAATTCCTTTATGTTTGCTGCATGAAATCGTAGAAAAATTGAAAAGAAAAAGAAGTCTTTCTTTGTGAAAAGTTGTTGATTTTTGCATTTAGTAAAAGTCTTTTGTTTCCAACATTTTTTCATTCATTTTCTTTTGCTTTGAGTCTTTACACCTCATCAGTTTTACCTTCATAACCCGTGACGTAAAAAATCTCATAAAAGAAATGCTAATTTAAAATCTATTAGACTTTTTGTTTGTAGGGTTCATATACTAGTTTAGGACTAGGGCCTTGGATTAGGTTGGAGAGGAAACTCTCCAAGGCCACTCAAAACCAAACATTGGAGTCTATGATAGGGAGTGTAGAAGTCCATTTTCGTGGAAGTTATCTGGGACCCCCCTCTAACACAGGGGATAAACACGAGGTTGCATGAGGAAAGGTAGCGGAGATAACCCCTCCAAAGCCGGACCAAGCGTAGTGGAGAACACATATCGAGGATTTGTTATGGGATTTCGTCGTTTGCATTTGCCACAGGGCTTCATGGGTCTCAATTCCGTTCGAGGTCCTCAGTTGTCTTCCAGACCACTTGCTATTGATACCCTTGACAGGTTTCAGGCTTGATACCCTGCTCATTGTGGTCTACCCGACTATCGACTGTACCCGCCTGGTGATTGTTCGCATGCTGGCAAATTAGTTGCCAATCTTTTTTAGGGACATACACAGGTGACTGTGGGGGTATATCGCAATACCTAGGATAGACATCGGGCCACGCTTTGTAGATTATACCCGGAGGGTGCTTCCGTTTTCGATTTGCACTTACACCGGTATGTTGCTCTAGTGTTGGTTGTTGTAACTGTTCTTCCAACTAGTTTAGTGTTTTCTTGACTGATCTATTAGGGGCTTCTTTTTTATTGAGTGTTACTGTTTGAACATGTAGAATACCTTAGAGTGTCTTGGATATTCTCACACAGTGGAGGATCCTGAGCTCCTCCGGTCATGAAGGCTCCTGGGCCTACTGTCGGTTATACTCGAGCCACCCCCGCCACCATTGAGGCGGAAGATAGACCAACAAGGGTCTTTCGAAGAAACCGGGTTACAAACCATTGAGCCCGAACAACTCCCGGAGGAATCAACCACCAATCTTGGCTCGGTTGAAACCCCAACCACTGATACTTGGCCATCGTTAATTGTACCAATCCAATTTTATGAACGCATGTCAGTGCCTCACACAGTTATGGAACTAAATTCTGTTACTTCTTCTAGGAATTCTTCCATTCCCACCACCGTTGCTACCACAGGAGAAACATCTCCTAACTTGCCGTCATCGGTCCGAGCCACCATGGTCTCATCTGCAACAATGTCACACAGTGGACCGACCCCATCTATCGTGGCGGCCACAACTCCCTTCACACCTAGTGCGATAGGCCCTCTGTTCTCATACGGTATGCCTAGTTCAGGCACAAGTCCTGCACTCACTCACTACACTTTACAGACTTTGGGTCTGGGGGCAGGGAGCTCTAAAGCTCCTTTGCAAGGTCAACTTGGGGGCATTCCTGTCCCTTTAAATTCTTTTCCTTACGCCGGAGGTCATATCTATCCTTCGTCCCCTTTGCTTGGTAGTCTGCATCAATAGTCCATCAGGCAGCCTGCACACACGAGTTCATTTGGAGTTGGGAGTCAAGGAACACCTGTGCACACTATGCTAGTATGTTCATCACCATTTGTTTGGAATAGGACATTTGGTAACAACACTTTTGCATCCACTTATTTCCCATCTGGGGGCACTCCCATCGTTGGACAGTCTACTCCGGCGCAGGGTACTATTCCTGTGTCGGGGGAACATATACAAGGACCTTGGAACTCAGGACAAGGATTCGTTCCCTCCTCTGGAATGTCGTTCTGGGGTAATTCTTTCCACAGTCAATGCAGCCCCGAAGAGACTTCTATGCCTCTACCAGTAGGACCGGCATGGGGTAATCCTTCCCAAAGTCCGTCAAAGATGATGAATGCCCAACATCCTATGTCCTTTATAGGGAATCAGCCAATGATGTCTCCAAAGATGCAAAATCCTTACTTTGGTCAGGGCCTTAGTTTCTATCAGAATCTGGGCTAGTAGCCAAACCGTTCCTGGCAACCTGGTGCCAGTCAAACTCCAGGACCCTTTTTCCCAGGCTATCAACAACAACCCAAACTACCTTTCCTGGTGACGTTACACTTGCCAGATTTGACAAGGTTGTTAAATGATCCTATTTGTCATGATCTGTGTTGGCCTCCTATGCCAAAGAAGTTGCCTTCGGACATTCCAAAGTTCGAGGCCAAGCCTAACGAAGATCCAGGTGATCACGTGACTACCTTCCATCTTTGGTGTTCATCTAACTCATTGAAAGATGTCTCCGTCCAGTTGCGATTGTTTCAACGCACTCTTATCGAGAGTGCCACAAAATGGTACATCGAGCTTGATCGCTCAAGATACTCTTCTTTTGGCGAATTGGCGATGGCCTTCCTTAACCATTTCCAGTTACCTGTGCGATACGATGCAAGCACAGAGTTGCTAGCCAATTTCGAATAGATGACAACAGACCATATCTCTGATCGTATCCGAGAGTGGAGATGCCGAAAGAGTCTAATCAAAGTACCGGTCCCACCATCATTCCTGCTTGAGTGATTCTTTAAGTCGTTAGTCCCACAATTATCCAAAGATGTCACGACTTCAGGAGTTTTCTCTGAAGAATATTCCATCATGAGGGCTCGACAATTTGAGCTTATCTATTCTCAGTCTGGTTTATTGTACAACATCCTGTCGGATGCACCACGATCGATACTGGATAAAACTAGACAGAGAGTTGGACCACATGCCGATGGTATTGTTGGTTCAGCCCAAACCCATCCCGCTGAGAAATTGACAAAGCAATTGAAACAATTATCTATACAACACTCAGTGGCCAACCAAACTACTGCTTTGGCTGCTCCTCCTACCCAAAAGTCAGAAGTACACTATGTGCAGATGGATAACCCAAAGGCCACCCAGTAGCCTGACGGGAAGAAAAAACAACGAAAGAAGGGTAAGGGGGAGAAAAAACCCACTGATAATGTTGGTGAGGGCTCCACGGAAAAATGGAAGGCGAGGTATCTATACAACTTGTGTGTGGAAGACCACCCGACCCATCTTTGTCCTCGCCTTGTAGAGGCCCAAAAGTTTGTCACACAGCAACAGCAAGCCATGTTGACTAATCCCTTTCAGCATGGGCAAAATTTAACTCAAGCCTCTACAAGTGTTGAAGGAGGCAGCCAGGAAACCTGCCCCCCTCCAAACAATTCCTCATCCACAAACGTATATATGGTTAGGGGTGATGCTTTAATAACGACTAGAGTGCATGACTATAGTAAACCAAGTGCCTCTGAGAAGGGAAAAGAAGCCGAACTCCCATCTCTTCCTCTACAGATTGAGAAGATGTTGGGAGAAATGATGACACACATTCCAAAGGGTGCATTTAAGAAAGCTTCTCACAACCCAAACGCAAGGGTCGCCCAGAATTACTCTGTGGTGGAATATTTATCACAAACCCCTTGTGCGATGTTCGCTTTGGAGGTCCTCCAAAGTTTCCTTGCTCAGAGAAAATCCTTGCTAACTGCTTTAGGCTCTACTGAGACTTGTAACCTAGGTACCATCATGCTCGATACGACTAACTTAAAACATCGTCTGCCTTACCACGTAGCGTTTCAGATAGTAGTGGCTCATCCCACGAAAACTTTTACACGAAATATCTTCCGCACGGTGGTCGACGAGGGCGCTTCGACTTGCGTTATGTCGTTAGCATGTTGGAAGGCCATTGGTCAGCTCGCGTTGTCTCCATCACCTACTCTCCTCACTGCATTTGACGGTCGTTCTTTCCAACCACATGGCATCGTTCCTTCTTTCCCTATGCAGTTAGGAGGAAAGACCATGTGCGTTGAAGTAGAGGTAGTCGATGCCCCCCTCAACTATAATCTCTTGTTAGGTCAGAGTTGGACTTATTCTATGTTAGCTGTGGTTGCTATAGTTTTCTGAGTCTTATTTTTTCCACATGAAGGCCGGATAGTGACCATCGATCAATTTTCCTTCTCTAGACCTGACCCAGCATTGGGGGCATCCATGGTTCCCCTGATTGATAATCCTCAAGCCAGTGTCGTTAACATCGGAGTTGGTTTGTGCCCATCTTTGATGGGTACTTTCGATTACCCACCTCCTCATGACGATTTCAAGTTTATATCTAATCACCACAAGGATGAGATTTTTCAAGTTTCGTCGTTCCGCATGACCTACTTTGCAGATCTATGGATTCTTCCTTCCCCATTAGCCATTATGGATGAGACAGGGCACTCCAGCATGTCCATTCCCTTGTCGGTCGCTGAAGTAGCATACTCTTTACTCTAGCAAGATTCATCTAATCCTGATCCGACTCCCACATAAGAGTTGGATCCACTTCTAGAGCCTATCTGGGCTCAAGATTCTCTTTCTACAACCGATTCGTTAGACTTAATCTTTCCTTCCAACAAAGCAGTGATCGAAGTGATGACTAGTCTGGAAAAACCTTGGGAAGATCTTCATCACAGATCATATTTCCTCCCAGAGTTAAACTGAATCACGATAGGAGAATTCACTATCACCATGACGGGAGATCAGCCATGTCCTATTAACCTCTTAGCTACATAGGAAATTTATGCTGAGGGCAATATGGTGATTATCGTTGAAACTATACCTATCAATATCTCCCGAAACCCTGGCATCGTGGAGAATGTCTTCGTCGGAGCGAGTTGATCCCCCGAAGAGATTCAAATTTACACGGATCTTTTCAAAGAATTCCATGACGTTTTTGCCTAGTCTTATGAGGAAATTCCAGGCATCGATCCGAAAATAGTTGAACATGAAATCAAAACGTATCCTGATGCTAAGCATGTTCGAAAAAAACTTCGTCCAGTCAATCCTAAGAAAGCAGCAGCCATCAAGATTGAGGTTGAGAAATTTCTCAAGTCAGGGTTCATTTAACCTATCCATTTGACTCAATGGGTTTCAAACCCCATGCCGGTCAATAAAAAACAAGGCACGATTCGTGTATGTACCGATTTCTGTGATTTGAACAAGGCATGTCCAAAAGATAATTTTCCAACCCCATTCATTGACCAGATCATTGATGAATGCGTCGGTTGTGAAGCCTTTTCGTTCATGGATGGTTTTTCGGGATATAATCAAATCCAAATCAAACCTAAGGACCAACACAAAACGACATTCATTTTTCCGTGGGGTACGTTCTCTTATCGTAAGATGCCTTTTGGCCTTAAGAATGCTAGAGCCACTTTCCAGCGGGCCATGTCTTTTGCGTTTCATGACCTCAAACATATAATCGAGGCCTATCTAGATGTTTTAGAATCACGCTCTCGCAAGCGAAAGGATCATCCTACACACCTCAGACTAATCTTCGAACATTGTCTCTACTACAGGATTCGCTTGAATCCCAACAAGTGCATCTTTTGCGTCACGTCAGGACGTTTGTTAGGTTTCATCATTTCAACAAAAGGGATCATGATCGATCCTCTTAAAGTGGAGGTAATAATCCAGTTGCCCCCCCCATGCACAATTTTACAACTTCAAAGTCTTCAAGGCAAGGCGAACTTCTTACGACGCTTCATCGCCAACTATGCCAAAATCACCAAGGGCTTTATGCATTTACTGAAGAAATATGTTCCCTTTTTCTGGGATGAAGCCGCTCAACGCTCTTTCGATGCATTAAAACATTCCCTAACCACCGCACCTCTGCTACGGCCACCTAATTATAGCAAAGAATTCTTATTATATCTGGCTGCTGCAGAGTCAACCATAGGCATGGTTTTAGTTCAGGAATATGACTCGTTTTTAGAATACGTAATCTATTACCTGAGCCAAGGCCTCGTAGGACTGGAACTTAATTATTCCCATATCGAAAAACTTGCGTTGGCAGCAGTTCATGTTGTTCAACGGTTCCGTCACTATGTTTTGTTTCGCAAGACCACCGTCGTTGCTGTCGTGAATCCATTCTAGTACATGTTGACATGACAAGTTATCGATGGAAAAATCAGTAGATGGATGGTAATCCTCCAAGAATTTGACTTAGACTTCATTTTATCCAAGTCCAAGAAGTCATTGGTCTTTGCAGAACTTATTTCGGAGCTTTCGATTGAGTCAGGTGACGGTGTTCCTGAGGAATCACCTATTCGGGGGGATATGTTTTTGATTGAATCATCAGACCCCTGGTACGGAGATATACTGATCTATCTCCAAACTTTGAAGTGCCCCACCTCTGCTTCTCGTGACGAGTGTCAACGGATACGCCATCAGGCTAAGAATTATCTTATACTCGATGATACGTTGTATTGGAGAGGTGTATATTGTGTTTTGCGTCGATGTCTCACTCATGAGGAGGCCGTCATAGTGCTCAATGATTGTCATACAGGAGCCTGTGGCGGTCACTTATCTGGGTTGGCAACAACCCAAAATATTTTACGAGCAGGTTACTTCTGGCCCACACTTATGAAAGATTGTATCGAGTTGGTCAAGAAGTGCCATCCGTGCCAAATCTTCTCTCGGAAGATGAGGGCACATCCAGATCCCATGTTTCCTGTCATCACAGTTGGTCCCTTCACTAAATGGGGGATTGATTACACTACATGCAACCCCCCATCAGCAAGGGGGCACTGCTATATCATCATAGCTGTCGACTACTTCACTAAGTGGGTCGAAGCTATGCCGACGTTCAAAGATGATGGTGAGACTGCAGCTCTCTTTTTATTCAACCAAATTATAGCAAGGTTCGGCGCCCCGAGAGAGATTGTCACTGACCATGGCAGTCACTTTCAGAATCAAATGATGGTCGAGTTAACGTCAAAGATTGGGTTACGGCAGTAACACTCATCACCTTACTACCCCCAAGCCAATGGGTAGGTGGAAGCTGTAAACAAAACTCTTAAGATGATTCTACAACGAACTATCAACTCAGCCAAGTCAAACTGAAATTTGATGTTATACTCGGCATTATGGGCTTACCAAATGTTAGTGAAGACTGCAACCGATTTCTCACCTTTCCAACTCATTTATGAGCTGGAGGCAGTCTTTCCCATCAAATGTCAAATCCCATCTCTGAAATTGGCAGTACAGTTATTGCCAGACACTTCTCCACTTAAAGAGCGGTTAGTAGACCTTGAGCAGCTTGATGAACAGCGTCGTGATGCGGCCTTGGCCAACGAGGCTCATAAACATAAGGTCAAGTGTCAATATAATAGGTCTGTTCATCCTCAGGTTTTTTCTGAGGGCGACCTTGTCCTGGTCTATGACCAAGATAAGGACCCCCTGGGGGCAGGAAAGTTTAAGCCCATGTGGTTTGGACCCTTCATTATTAAGGAGGTTTTAAGAAAGGGCACTTATCATTTGGTCAATTTTGAAGGGAATGCTTTGGCGGAGCTTAGAAATGGGCTCTACCTCAAGAAGTATTACTCATAGAGAGGTGATTGTGGGTAACTTCTTGTAACATATGTATAGTCTTTGTACTATTACTTTTTTACATTTCTTTTAAAAACGTGTTATGAACGTGTCATTGATGTTATCTTTCGTCAATATGGCAGATGTCAAGTGAGTTCGAGGTGTTCATTGGGTATGCGGACGGTGCTAGTAGACACACGTGGAGGCTTGCCTCTGCAGCCTGGGTAATCTTTACACCACAGGGTTAGTTGTTATCTTCCGGAGGTATATGCTGAGGTGACACCACAAATAATGACACCGAGTATAGTGCAGTTATTGAGTTTCTTCGTGACGCATTGTCATTGGGTATCTCTCATCTCCAGGTCTATCTAGACGCTCAACTGGTTGTGTCGCAGCTAAATAGAATATATCGGGTTCATGACCTGACTTTACATCGACGATTCCTTAGGGTACGTCTCTTGGAACGCAACTTTGATTATATTACATATTTTCATGTTCCTAGGAGTCTAAATCAAATCACAAATACTCTAGCTAATCACATTTTAGATAAAAGATCATGAACATAAACATGTAAATACATTTTTGTACACATAATCCATAAGACACAAAAAAAAGATAAAAACCATATATAAACATCATAAAATCCTCAGAGTACATAGATGGGCGCAAGCACCTCACAAGTGGGAACAGTAACGAGTCACTGGGCTTATGCCCTCAAAAAATATATACATATCAGTGCTCGTGGCACATAAAAGTCTAAAGTTTTCTTAGGGCCTATGGACCCTGTTATAATCATGAACATCTTGGGCTAAATGCTTAAACAGTCGGACCCATGTCCGAGGTGCCCCCACAACATGAGTCTGCATGGACGGCGGTAGGTCCTCTATCTCTGCCATGGGAACTGTGCGAGTGAGCGCAGTAAAGTTCCACTCAATTCGCCTCAAGACCCTCTCGGCCTCTCCTGTTGGGAGGTTCCCTGCTACTGTTGCTCCTCCAGTGGTGGAAGTTGCGGCTTCTGGCCGTGGGCGATGCCCGTTCCGTGCATAGTTGGTAGGTCGCATGGGTCCCACATCTGCATGCAATAAACGTTCACCCATCAAAAACTCTGGTATACAAAAACATGATATATATATATCAAAAAGACATAAAAATTACATATGCAAAAAAAAAAAAAAAGTATAGGTGGAGACTTACCCATCTCCCCTCACTCCTCACCAGGAGGCACTGGTATCTCTAGATCTCTAGAGAAGTCGATCCCCGCATATGGGTAGTCCTTAATAGCCGGGATCTGTCATGACATCCAAGCAAAAAAGTCATCGTTGAAGGCCTCCACGGTCCTTCCACCACCCTGTCGCGGATGTAACACTTCCCATCTGCATACTATAGGGAAAGTGGCCAGATGTCCTCATACTGTCAGCCGAGGACTGAAACACGAAACTCTCTTGAAAAAGAATGAACACAAGATGGTCCCAAACCTAAAGTTCCTGTGTGTCCGCTGCAGGTAAGCTGTCAACTGACTCTTCATGCACTCCAACAGTGTGGTACTCCAATCAAAAATTTGTGCATTCATGCACTAGATCGCACAGTTCATCTGTGCACGTTAAGCCTGATGCACGACAGTTGAGCCGATAATCCGACCAATGAGAAATAAAATGGTCTGTAGGGAGAGGCTGGTAATCCTACTAACAGGTACCGAGGAACCTCTATGATCGGTCCCAGCCTCACAGTACTCATCTATCAGCTCGAAGACTTTGCTCGGCCCCATAGGAAAACTTTGAAGGTTGACTGGTTCCCCTCTCCTTGAGAGGCCAGTCAGAAAGTAAATATCCTTGGTGGTGGGCACCAAGTATTTCCCCTCTAGAATGAATGTCTCTACGTCAGGGTGCTAGTAATCAACCAAGGCATTCAGTAGCTTTGGTTGCGCGCGCATAAATGGACATAGAAAGAATTTTACCAATCCACACTGCGTCAACACGGCCACAATGTTCGGATCTACAGCCACTAACTCATTGGCGGCCTCGTGCTCCCTTTCCCTCCACTAAACATACATCCTGGCAACACAACAAAGGAAAAAGAGGGTCAATACCTTTTTAATGTTTTTCTTTTTCATCACACGGGGGGGTACCCACGGGCTGACACTGGACAGCCCGCGTTTGCCTAGGGCCGACCTTTTTGAGGTCGACGCCCACCGCAAAAATCACCTAAATGCTAAAAAGAAAGTATTGAATAGATAGACAAGGGAGTTTGTACTTACTTGGTCCAAGAAGAAGTTTGTTTCGTCCACTGTAGCTCCCGGAATCACGATCTTTGGCAAAGGGGGTCTTTTGGCTCCAGAGTCAATTTCCAAATTAGCAATGGTGATAATGAGCTGCCAACTTCTATTTATAGACTTTTTTGGCCCCCCTTATCAGTTTCTTTATACCAAAAACCATTTTGAGTGATCCAGGAGTTATATGGGAGGAATTTGAGCAGGTATTTGGACACTTTTTTTTTAGTTTCAAAAAGATAAAAAATATATATATTGACGGTCCATAAAAAAAAAAAAAAAAAAATTCAACAATCAACTTGAGCATATAGGTTAGGATATTGCCCCAACTTTTGCATCTCGTTGCCTTTTTTTATGCTATAGGATCGATCCCATCCGGTTGTGACATGGAACTGTCATATCTGTTATAGAAGTGTCGCAACTTGGTGGTAGAGCTTACCAAAACATGGACGCCCTAGGTAGGTCCTGGTTGCCTTATGGTGTCCATGTCGTTTCTAACAACACTGTAGGCTCGGGAGTCCGTATAGTCTTTCTTGAATATGATTTTGAGCCTCATTTGCATGGGTATTTTTCACTCTTTGTCTTACCCTCCGGACTCCAAAAACATAACGGGTCTCCTTTTAAGCCCTTTTCAGACCCTTTAAAAATGAAAATATTGTCGAGCGATCTTGTGACCTTTCAAGCTCGTTAAATTAAAATTTGAAGTCACGTCTCTCCGGTGATAGTTTACCCCTTTTTCGGTTTGGATGGTCAACTGTACAAATAAAGGAATACTCTATTGAATTCTCATTCTTTAGAAGAGTATCCTCAGGTATAATTTTATTCCTTTTTCGGGCCTGAGGGACTAAATTTACAAAGAAGAAACCCCCACGGAGTCCATAGTTAAGCTCTTTTCAGACTCCCTAAAATTGAAAAGATTGTCGAGTGACCTTATTCTTTCACACTCGTTAAAATGGTCCAAAAGAACATTCCTGATGGAGTCCATAGTTAATCTTTTTTTAGACTCCTTAAAAGTGAAAAAATAGCTGAGTGATCTTGTCCTTTTCACACTCATTAAAATGGTTTTGAATTGACGTCTAATCGGTGCTAGTTTATCCCTTTTTTGAACCAACTAGACTATTGTCAAAAAAGGTACCCCACTGGAGTCTCCTTTTATGTTTTTTCAGACTCTCTAAACATGAAAAACTACCGAGCTTACCTTCTCTGGGCTCATTAAACTTACATCGAAGGACGTTACCATTGTGTGTTCTATCAACCGCATTTGCATACCTTACCCATCAGCTTTGTAACAATGTGTTTTTGCGTCTTAATACCTTTGGCCACTGGAGGATTTTTCTCAAGTATCATTTCCCCAGAACATCAGTCTTGTCCTTATGCCTTGAGCTTGTATGTTTTCAGTACTCATTCCTCCTTTGTAATGTAATATTCCTTTATTCTTTTTCAAAAATCATCAAAAAGAACAAAAAAATCAAATATACCCCAAAAAGAGGATGGGAAAAGTATTTTCTTTATTGGCAGCATAATGAGTCGCCCTTGGATGAAGCACATCTGTCTGTTTGATAATCAAACTATGGGATGTAGTACGACCTTAGGAAGCCTTTTCTCGCTATATAGAGTTTTTTCCTCCACCGTTTGGTTACTCTTCCAAACATATGGAGAGTTTGCGTTGCTTCCTTCTTCATAGACTTATGATTAATAGATATGTTTCCTGAGTCTTATCACTTGTCGTGCTATCATCCAAGGGAAGTTTTTCAATAAGCCTGAGTCGACCCCTCTGCAATATATATCTTTTCCTCATACTCGTCCATCCTGAACGTCCAATCAAGTCTTTGTTTGAAATCACTGAAGCCTTCAGTCCGATCATCAAGATTATCAAGTCCATAACCGACGAGCCGTCGAAGACCTCTGGGTAGTGCAGTCGTACAGTCATATTACACTCCTACCCGAGTTTAGAAGATTTTGAAGTTGTTGCTCGAGCTCTGAAGTACAGTCATCAAGGCGAAACAGCTTCTGGGAGATGGATACTTTATAAGTATATCTTTCGGATTTCGAGATGTAGCTCCGCTGTGTATTATTCGCGGCTACTCTTTATAGTTATTTGACATGGATCTACAGTGTATTTGATTGGTAGCCATGGTTCTATTTTATCCTGAGCATGGGTATGCCCACCTCGGTGAGACATTTGTTATTTTGCAGACGACACCTCCTGATTCCTGATTCCTGGGCTCACTCATTCAGCATATCATTACAGATTGGTAAAATATTGGTAATTTATTTCGGCCATCAGATGCTCTTCTGACCTCACACATTAGGGGGCATCTGTTATAACCCTAAATTGCACCACACATGCTTACCTGGCATCATGCCAACTCATATCCCTTCATTGCCAAAACACCTGCTGAAAAACCTCTTTGAAAATCCTCTTGGGTCAAGGTACATGTGCCCTAACCCACTACTGCACACGAGTGAACGCTAGCAGGCCTACTACAGCCCATGTTTACCTAACAAAACACAAAAATAGGAAAGTTTCCGACGGGACAAAAAGCTATGGGTCAATTAACTGAAACTCCCGGCCATGCATGGCCAAGAGTTCGTCCAAAACCCTAGCTCCTTCTAGCCTATAAAAGAAGGGGTAGGGGTACCATTTGAAGGAGGAAAATGATAAGCGAAGAAACTCTACCCATTTTTTGAATCCATTGTCACAACCCTTTAGCCTTTCCTCAAGCTTAAGGAGAATTAACGCAAAGCAGTTGGAGGACAAAAGAAGAGAAGGAGCCGAGGATCAGGATCAAGGAGCAGTGGCCGGTCTCGACTTTGATTGTAAGTTGATTCATTTTTGAAAATAATAAAAGAATACTTTTCCTGTCCCAATGCATGAGTTATCTATGATTTGTGTAATTTATGCTTAATTTCTAACCCTCAAGTAGAAAAGTAGCATGCA
>ML807834.1:86629-101613 GCA_009831015.1 Picea engelmannii
ATCAGTAAAAAGGTTAGTAGTTCCTTTCCATGCATGTATCGTGAAAGAGGGGTTTAAGTTTTGGGTGGTAGGTTAAAAGGTCATTTCTTTACGGTCAAAATCTGCATGCAAGTCTGACCCTAGTTTGCTAGTCCGTAGGGTATATTTCCCAACAACACTCTCAGTTAGATACTCTTGATTCTTCTTGAATGCATTCTTCCCATAGACCGTCAAATTTTAGTTTCTCCTTTCTTGCATGAATGCATCCCAAGGTCTTGAGAGACCATTAAGGGCCATCATTATAAGTTTGTCTTTGTCTATATTATCTCCAATTGCTTCTAATTGTTCTTTGAATTGGGATATTCTAGAGAAATATTCTTGGATTGATTCTCCTCTCTGCATCCTTGTATTCTTGAGATGAGTTCTTAGATTCATCTTCCAGTTTATATTATTTCCTTCATATATTTTGTTTAGGGCAAACATTTCTTTCAGAGTCTTCTTTGATGACACATAAGGAATCAGGTGATCTTTGATTGAATCTACAATGATTCTTTTGGCCCTAATAGTGTCCCTTTTATAAGTTTTAAACATGTGAAGTAAAGAAATGCATATAGATTCTTAAGAAAAACAAAATTTAATCAATGGCTCATTCACATGGTACACAGAGATATATACCGGAAACCCTCAATCAGGAAAACCTTTCTTATATTCATTATATCGAATTTCACCATTCACTATACAATATATACAATATTTTTAGGTATTCTGTATATACCAAAACCTTAATCCCTAAAACCAAGATTATTTTTAGTAAACTGCTAAAAATAGCAAAATCCGCTAAAAATAACAAAAACTGCCCAAAAAAAAAATTCGGGGCACTGCGCATAACTAGGGGGGGGGAATACCTGCCCCCCCCCCCAGGACCCCCCTAGCAAATCGCCCGGTGCACACGGCACAAATAGGGCACTAGTATGAGGGATCATTAGACGTAGTTTTCATATCTGATGCGCCCACACACACACATGCAAAGAATGTAACACATACCCAACATTCTCCCACTTGTCATTTTCTTTGCATCTAGGGGTCCAAGGGATTATATAGTCAACAATCCAAGGAAACAATGCCCATTGTTACTCTACACCAGTAGAACTTTTCTATGCTCATAGACTTTGTCAATGAATGTGCAACATTCTTCAAAGTGTCAACCTTTTCTAGCAACACCTTCTTTTCCTCAACCATGTCTCTCACAAAGTGATACTGTACATCAATATGCTTTGTCTTCAAATGGTAAGCTGGGTTCTTTTCCAGGAAGATTGCACTTTGACTGTCACAATATAATCTCACTGCTTGTTGTACCAACCCAATACCTGAACACAATCTTTGTAATCATACTGCTTCATTTCTTGCATGAGTGGCTGCCATGTATTCAGCTTTTGTAGTTGAGAGTGCCACTACAGCCTGTCTTTTGCTCATCCAACTAATTGCTCCTCCAAATAGGTTAAACACATACCCACTTGTAGATATTCTGTGATCCAGATCTCCAACCCAGTCTGCATCAACAAAGCCATGTATGTCCAACACTCTGTCCAATCCTGGTCTTCCTTGGTATCACAATCCATAATTGGTAGTGCCACGAAGATACCTGAAGACCCTCTTTACTGCTTTCCAATGCTCCTTCCTTGGTTTTTACATATGCTTTCTCAAAAATCCCACTGCATGTGCAATATCCGGTCTAGTACAGACCATTGCACACATCAAACTACCAACTGCACTGAGATACGAAACATGGGACATGTCCTCTTCTTCTTCCTGTGTCTTGGGACACTGATCTGCAGATAACTTTACACCTATAGGAATAGGAACCTTGACTGGTTTATTTCCATGCATATTAAACCTTTGCAATATCGTCTCAACATATTTTCTCTAATTCAACCAGAGTTTCTTGTTTGCACGATCTCTTTTAATCTCCATTCCCAGAATGAATTTAGCATCACTGAGATCCTTCATGTCAAATTTGGAGGATAGCTACGATTTCACCTCCTTGATAACATCCATGTTATTTCCTACCAACAACATGTCATCAACATACAACACTATATAAATGAAGTGATTACCAAACTACTTGGAATATACATAGTGATCAGCCCTGCTTCTTACAAATCCCAGTCCAAGGATGTATGTGTCAAACTTTTGGTACCACATCCTAGGTTATTGCTTCAGACCATATAGTGACGTCTTTAGCTTATAGACCAGATCTTTCTTTCCCTTCACTACAAAGTCTTCTGGTTGCTTCATGTATATTTATTCTTCCAGATCCCCATGTAGGAATGTTGTCTTCACATCCATCTGTTCCACTTCAAGATCAAAAGCAGCAGCAATAGATAAAAGAAATATAATAGAAGTTAACTTAGCAATAGGAGAAAAAATCTCACCAAATTCAATTCCCTCTACCCGGGAATAACCTTTTGCTACTAACCGAGCTTTGTATTTCTCCACTTTAACTTGTGCATTAAAATTCTTCTTAAACAACCATTTGCTACCAACACATTTTATTTTAGCTAGTAACTCAACTATATCCCATGCCTCATTCTTATCCAAGGCATCCATTTCTTCAACCATGCCCTTCTTCTAGAGTTTACTATCCTCTAAATTCACTGCTTCCCTGACAGTTCTGGGATCATCATCAGTAATAGATAAAGAAAAATTAGAATGAAAATCAGGTGGACTATACCTTTCTGGTTGCCTTTTATCTCTCACTGATCTCCTCAATATTGGGGTATGAGGTTCTTCTTCTTCTTCTTCTTCTTCTTCCTCTTCTTCAGATGATTCAGATTTTTCATCATCCAACTCAAGCTCTATTTTCTCAAGTTTGTCTTGCGTTGGTAGGAATTCCTATTTGGACACATATTTTACCTCTTTAAAAACAACATCTCGATTTTAAACAGTTTTATTGGTTTCTGGGTTCCAAAGCTTATAACCTTTCACACCATCTTTATAACCAATAGAGATACACTTTTCAGCCTTTTTATCTAGCTTACTTCTATTTTCCTTTGGAACATGTACATAAGCATCACAACCAAACACTTTAAGATGTTGAAGAGAGGGTTTCTTTCCAAACCATACCTCGTGTGGAGTTTTATCATCCAACACTGATGAAGGTGATCGATTGGCTAGGTAACATGTTGTACCCACTGCCTCTGCCTAGAATTATTGTCCTAACCTAGCACCACTGAGCATGCTCCTTGCTTTAAAAATCAGTGTCTTGTTCATCCTTTCTGCAACTCCTTTTTGTTGAGGAGTGTATGGAGTATTCTTTTGCCTTTCTATACCACACTTCTTACAGAATTTTCAAATTCATTTCCATAGAATTCTCCACCATTATCTGTTCTCAATACCTTTATTTTATTCTCTATCTTATTTTCTACCAAAGCCTTAAACTCTTTAAATTTATCAAATACCTCAAATTTCTTTCTAAGAAAATAAATCCATGTGTTCCTTGAAAAATCATCTATGAATGAAACATAATACACATATTTACCTAGGGATGGAACATGAATAGGTCCAAACACATCACTGTGTATCAAATCTAAGATCCCCTTTGCTCTTGTAGCACTAGATGGGAATGTTACTCGATTTTGTTTACCATATATGAAATGTTCACAGAAATCAAAATCCAGAGTGCAATTAGATATACCTTCAACCATACCTTTACCGTGTAGTGTTCAAAGGCCCTTTTCTCCAATATGCCCCAGTCTTTGATGCCACAGCATGGTCTTCTTTTCAGGGACAATATTGGTCTTGTATTCTTTATTTCTCTATTCAGGGAAAAAAAAAAAGTTACACCCATTAGTATAAGTGCTTCCCAACAACTTGTACAGAGTTCCACACCGAACTCCCCTCATCAACACCATTTCTCCTCATACCATCTTGAAAGTGTTATTTCCAAATACAGTATCCACTCCTACATCATCCATCTTGCTTACATATATTAGGCTCCTGGCTAGTTTTGGAATGTGCAGAACCCTAGAAAGTGTTCTAATCCTTCCATCTTTTGGCAGCAACTTAACCCTTCCATGTCCCAAGATTTTTTATGTCGAGTCATCTCCTAGGAATACATCACCACCATCATATTTTTCATATTCAGAGAACCACTCCCTGTGAGGAGTCATATGGTATAACGCACCTAAGTTGATCAACCATACATCACGGTCTGCATGTGTACTTGTATATGCTAGGTAAAAATCACCTCCTTCTTTAGTGGAGGTTTTTGCCTCTGTGGAATAGGTACTATCAGATCCCTTTGGTTTTTCAACATTCTTAGACTTGCAATATTTCTTATAATGCCCTGTTTTACCACACTTCCAACATTTCCTCAAATATTTTCTTGGAGACTTAGATCTACCTATAGATTTAGATTTCCACCCCAAAGGCTTACCAGGGTTCCTGTCTTGGGTATGACCTCTTACAACTAAAGCATCTATGCTATGACTATCCTTTCTTTTTTGCCTCATCTCTTCAGATAACAAGGATGAGACTACATCCTCATACTTCAATGTAGATTGAGTGGTACAACCAATTTCTACAACCAGATTATCCCAAGAGTCTGGCAAAGAACATAACAAAGTAATACACTTATCTTCTTATGCAATCATAATATTAACAAAGACAAGTTGAGTTACCATAGTATTAAAGGAATTTAGATGTTCTTTCATGGAATCTCCATCTTCCATCCTAAGATGATACAACTTCTATCGAAGGAACAAATTGTTTACTAGGGACTTTGATTGATACAAATTCCCCAACTTATCCCATAGTTCTGTGGCTGTAGAGTCTCCTGAGACATTCAACAAAACTGAATCTTCTAGGCAGATTCAAATAGTACTCCTTTCTCTTATGTCCAAATTCTCCCAATCTTCCTTCGACATACCAGTAGGTGGTGTATTGGTAGTTTGTGTATTGGTAGGTTGTGTACCAGTAGCCTGTGTGCTAGTAGATGGTGTACTAGTAGGCTATGTACTAGGATCCACAATGATCCATTGTTCTTTGTCTACAAGAAGGTCCTCCATCTTCAACTTCCATAGCTCAAAGTTTTTACCATTGAACTTCTCTATCTCGATTCTAGAAGAGCTTGTCATTCCTCGTTTTGCACTCAAATCACCACTGCAAAAGCTCCCACTAAACCCAGGTTTATCACAGACCCAAGATAAACTTGATCTATCAATACCGAGCCAAACCCTCAACAACAAAGGATTCCCTCTGAAGCCAAAAATGAGCTTTGATACCACATGTAAGTTTTAAACCTGTGAATTAAAGCAATGCATATGGATTCTTAAGAAAAACAGAATTTAATCAATGGCTCATTCACATAGTACATAGAGATATATACTGGAAACCCTCAATCGGGAAAACCTTTCTTATATTCATTATATTGAATTTCACCATTCACTATACAATATATAAAAAAAATTAGGTATTCCATAGATACCAAAACCCTAATCCCTAAAACCAAGATTATTTTTAGTAAACCGCTAAAAATAGCAAAAACCGCCCAAAAAAAAAAATTTGGGGCGCTGTCCCGAACACTAGCCATAACCAGGAGGGGCATACCTGCCCCCCCCTGGGCCCTCCTAGGAAATAGCCCGGAACACATGACACGAAAAGGGAACTAGTACGGGGGATCATCAAACGCATTTGTCTTAACTGACGCGCCTACACACACATGCAAAGAATATAACACATACCCAACACTTTTGGTGCTTTTCTTTATCTACAACATCATCAGGTTCTGACAATTCTTATTTGACAAATATTGCTAGGTCATTCTCTTCAAGAATGAGACCAATCCTATACTTCCAGGCACAGAATTTTTCCACACCTTCCATCTTGTCAACAAGCTTAGTGCTTGCAGACATCTTTTACCTGGAGCTAGGAAAATGTCCAAAAATGAAAATGCTCAAAATTAAATTCTGAAAATCCAACTTTTACCCCTTTGGATTTTAGAAAATCCAACTTTTACCCCTTTGGTGTGTTTGGATTTCAGAAAATCCAACTTTTACCCCTCCAAACTTGTTCTGCGGATTTTTGGATTGGTGCTTCTGGTTTTCTAGTACTTCTGGTACTCTGGTACTTCTGGTACTCTAGTTTTCTGGTACTTCTGGTACTTTGTGAATACTAGGGTTTCAATTTTAGAAAGATATAGCCACTGAAACATTGCATTGAGGATGACAAAGTGATCCTTGAGGAAGGGCACACTTTTCTAGATGGTTTTGGGGCTGAAATACTTCTCTAACAAAAAGACCTAATTTGCATGTATGGCAACAGTGACGTTTTTCACTTTCTCTTATGAAAGATGCTCTCTTCATCTTAGCTCTAAAACCATGTTAAGGTTTAATATATTATTAGAGTTATTTTAATTTCACTAGATAACAATAACATAGATAGGATCAATGAGAAATACACAATCACAAGAGACACATCATTTATCCTAGGAAACCCTCATGGGGGAGAATACCTAGCATACCTCGAGATAGATCACCCTTGATAGATTCATCATACTTCAATCCATAAATCTCAATATACCACTTCCCATAACCCCCTATGATATTGCGTCAAAAAAATCACAACTTGATAGAGTCATCATTCAATTAGTTGGAGGATCACTGTTGGGTTACGAAAAAGGTACAAATATCTTCCTTTTTCCCACAGTTCATGATATGATTTTGATTGATTCTTTAGGTAGTTAGGGATAGATAGGAAAGAATATGATTAATATGTCTCTTAGGGTTGTTATTAAAGTTTTATTAAATAGATTCTAATTCACGATTGGAATGGTTTGATTTTGTCACAGAATTGGATAAATAACTGCCAAAGATAACCAAAGAGATTTTGGCTATGCGCAAGCTATTGAAGGTTGAATACTTTTTAGGCACAAAGCAATTTGAAGATAATATATTTTCTATATTGTAATTTTATAATAGTAAAGAAATCATAAGGATCTTTCGATCCTCATGATAACTTGATTTACCCAAACTATTGTAATATATAAGAGGGTAATAGATCCAAAAAAACAGAGAAAAAAAACGCATTCAAGTAATTAGATTCAGAGTTGTTTTGCCAACAGTTTTTGTAAATGTTTTACCAGCCATGAAATCAATGAAATTTTTGAGTGTTTTTATCATTTCCGTGCTCTGAGTTTCTCGTAGAAGTACTTATAAAGACCGAGGGCCCAGTCTGAAGGAGCCATTGTCTCGTTCTGTAATTATATCAGTTCGAAGTTTGATTTCCATTTTATGATTCAAATCGCTTTTACAATAGCCAAGGATAAATGCATAAGTATGTTAATGATTTTATGATTGGTTGCATATAGAATACAGACATTTCCATTAGTTATTAATGATTGATGTTATGATCTCCATTTCTGAAGTTATTGCTTGAGAGTTCCTCTCATTTTCATCTGTGTTATTCCTTTTCCTTAGATTTACGATTATTGTTCCTTTCGGTTAAAGTTACAATAGTTGTTCCTTTCAGTTCAAGTTACAATAGTTGTTCCTTTAGGAAAATTTACATTAGTTGTCCCTTCCGATTAGATTATAATTGTTGTTTCTTTCTACAAATAGAGTAATTTTTCATTTCCTTTCTAGTAATCAGAATTGATAATTGATAGTTAATTTTGCAAGTCCTTAGTTAGATTCAATTATTGCTTTCTAGTTAAGTGAATTCAATAGATTAATTAGTTCCTTTCCATTTCACAACATCTTAGTAATCAGATTTCAATTCCAGTTAGTTCTTAGAATCTTTGGTGAACTTTTGAGGAACTTGATTGTTGATAAACTCAGATTTGGTTTAGCTACACAATTTTAGGCTACCTGCATAGACTTCGTCGATATTCTTGAGATAAAATACGAATCTCTGGGTTGATAAATTAATGTTAAACTAAGGTTTTTTTTAGGACATCTTTAGAGCCCAAAATTTTGGTGTCGTTGCCAGGGAGAATGTCAAAGGTAGCATAGGTTGTGTCTCTGGAGGACCAGGTATTGAAGACAGAAGGTAAGAACCTACGCAGGTAATAATTAAAATGCTTATGCCAACTCTTACCTCCAGTTGACACTTAAGAGGCTTCGTAGGTGTTTTCTTTGGTTTAAATTTATTTTGTTGTTGTGTGAAGTGTGTATGACTAGAAAAAAGGATCTTGAAAAACTAAAACCCTCACCAAAAATTACCCAAACCCAGGATTCAGTGATCCTGGAAGAAGCACTTTCATAGACGAAGTCATCAAAAAGGGTGAATCTCAAGCTTCAGTTGGTCCTAGGAAAGGACCCACCCGAATCCCTCAGGCAGTAGTTTCACCAACTACAGCCCACGCTAATATTGATATCAAAACTGAAGGGACTGACCAGAGTTTTCAAAATACAGATCTCCCACCACTCAACCCTTTAGAAGAGGGAAGCTCTAATAATATGGAGGAGGGAATAGGAGAAACTAGAGGGGTTGCCAAGGCATACCCACCACCACCACCACCACCTAATCCTGAGTCTCCTATGAAAGAAGAAGGCATATCTGAAATTCCAGATAAAGGGAGTGTAGTCAAATTCCTTGGAAGACCAAATAATCAACAATTTCAAATAGAATACCCGAATCAAGAACCTCCTAAAAAATTTTGGCATATTTTCGATCAAATGGCACAAGCAAATCAACAACAACCCTAGACCTCCACGGTGGAGTATCCAATAGTTGATCCAATTTCCAATGCCCCCATGAAAGAAATCCCCTTACAAAACCTGTCAACCTTCCATGGATTGATTTCAGAAGACCCGGATGCATTCCTATTTGAATTTGATGTCCTATGTAGAGGGTATGACTACACCTTTGAACCCCAAAAATTAAAACTATTCCCCTCTACCTTGAAGGGAACGACCCTACACTAGTTCATGGGATTGGGAGGTGGAACCATCAATTCATGGGACTAGATGAAACAAACCTTGTTATTAAAATATCAGGATTATTGCAGAACCAGAGACCTAAAAGATGAAATCTTTCAAATGAATGTGAAAGAAAATGAATCATTAGAAGAATATGTCGAAAGATTTCAGTATAATTTGCAAATATCACCCTATGGTACATTACCAGGTCCAGTACTCAAAGAAACTTTTATCAAAGGCATGAGAGATGAATGGGTTGAAACATTGAATTTAATGGGGAAAGGTGACATTTATCAGGAAACTTATGAAGATATTGTTTTATTGTGTATCAGGTGCTCACGAGGAAGTACACGGACCAGGTCAGGAATGCGGACGTCCCTCACAAGAAATAACAATATCTCCAGTGGGGGTTTCATGCGAGCTGAAGTCGGTAATCTTCTAGAAAATTTTAAAACAGATATTTTGAGCACTCTAACTACACAATTGGATGTATTGTAGGCCAAACAAAAAAAGGTAGAGGCAGAACAAACCTTGGCTATATTTTGCCATAGGTGCAGAAATAAACACGGTCCAAGAGAATGCCCCTTGGATATAGTTCAGGTCTATGCTATTTGCACCAAGGATCACGACACAGAATACTGCCCATCACTCCCCGGATTGAAAGTTGTATTCAAAGAGGCTGAAGAGGAAACACAACCATTATATCTAATGGCTCAGCACCATCAGTGGCAGTCCCGACCTCAAAATACATTTCAGGACCCTTCCTCTTTCTTTCCTGGACGGTAAAATCAACAGTAGAATCCTGGAAAGTATAATCAACAACAGAATGTTGGCAGGGCCAACCATTTACTAATCAGAACTGGCAGCCCCAACAATACCCACCTGCAATCCCCACTTGGCAAAACCAGTCAGCCACAAACCCTAACTAGAAAAATCAGCCAACTACAAGTTCCAATTGGCCGAATTCACAATACACCACCTCACCCTAGAAAAATTCGAATAATACCTACCCTCCACAATGGCCTAACTTGACTGCCCAAAACCTAAATTGGAACTAGAATTGGTAGCGCCCCATGGGGATGAATAACCAACCTATGGGGATTTCCTCTCAAACCCAACCTCCATTACAAACTCCACTCCCATTGCCCCAATCACAATTGTGCCCTCAATAACCTACCCAACCCCACCCAAATCCCAATAACAGACCAAATCAGCTCGTCCAGATTATGGAAAGTGGAGAAGGGGAAATCAATTCAATAGGGTGCAATGAACTTCGGTTAATATCGAGGTGCATCATCTCTCCAGAACAAAATGACGTTCCCCAAGAATAGGGGAATGAAAAAAAACCAGCAATAACACCCTCGATTGTGGTAATAACAGAAGAAACCAGGCAAGGGAGGAACATAGTCGAATCACAAGACTCTGATAAGGATGCAATTCCCTCCCCTCTGTTCCCTGAAATACTGATGACAGGGAAACCCACTATATATCTTGACTTCGACATTGTAGGGGAACTCAAGAATTTATACATCAAAATTCCACTCCTGCAAGCCCTGCAAGACATACCGATCTACACAAAGACAATCAAGGAGCTATGTGGGAGGAAGCCTGTCAGAAAAATAAAAAATTCATCATCAACAGTTCATGTAGTGGGAGCCCTATCTGATCTAATTTTGGTTAGAGAAACACCAGTTAAATATGCATATCCGGGGAACCCCATAGTAACAATGCAGATTCAGGGTGGTTCATTTCCAAATACCCTAGTTGATTTGGGGGCGGCCATCAATATTCTAACAATGGAAACCTACAATGCCCTGGGTCTTCACTCTTTTGACCTAACCCCGATTATGTTGCAATTGGTCGATCGATCAGTGGTCAAACCACTCGGCACACTACATGATATAGCCATTTCAGTTGATTCTTGGGAATATCCCATAGATTTTCTCATCATCAACCCAAAAAGTGGACTTGAAGGGCATCCATTGATATTGGGTAGACCATGGCTCATGACAGTTGATGCATACATAGGATGTTGATTAGGTACAATGACAATTGTTAGAGGAGGGGTTACAAGGAATCTCATCTTATATCCTCCAGCCAAACCTAGTCCAATGATTGTATACCCACAATTGCCACCACCACGATATCCTGAAAAGGATCTACGTGTCCCACTAACGATGGAAGAAGCCCTCAAGCACAAAAATCAGCTAGAATATGATGTAATTAGTGGGTTTATTAACAACCCAACCACTGTAAGTAACCCAACATGCCAGATTCTCCAAGTTGTTCTAGACTATGAAGCACAGGGAGACCCGTTGGAAGACTTAATGGAACAACAAATTCCGACTACCATTGTTCACAAGAGAAAATCCGTTGAGATCACACCAGGAAAGTCTCTGAACATTAATACCAACCTAGAAGAGAAACAACAACAAAATCTAATCCAAACTCTCTCTAAATACCAGCAAGCTTTTGCCTGGGGGTACTCTAATATGAAAGGTATTGATCCACAACTCTGCACACACCACATTTATATTTAGAAAGACTCCTGACCTATCCGACAACTGAAAAGAAGAATGAACCCCCACCTCAGATATATTGTTAAAGAAGAGCTACAAAAGCAGTTGGACGCAAATTTTATATACCCTATCTTAGATAGTCGATGGGTTTCCCCATTAGTCATCGTCCCAAATAAAAACAGGAAGTGGCGAATCTGCGTTGATTACAAGGAACTAAACAAAGCTACTCAAAAAGACCATTTTCCATTACCTTTCATTGATCAGGTCCTAGATACCTTGGCAGGGAAGAAGTTCTTCTCTTTCCTAGATGGTTTCAGCAGCTATAATCAGATCCAGATTACCCTAGAAGATCAGGATACAATGACATTCACATGTCCCTGGGGTACCTTTTCATACAAAGTATTGCCCTTTGGACTTTGTAATTCTCCAGCTACATTCCAAAGGGCCATTCTGAGGATATTCAATGATCTGATCATCAAAGGGCTTGAAGTCTACATGGATGATTTTGCTCTGTATGGTGACGATTTCGATCAAGCCTTGACTAATCTGGAGAAGGTATTAGAATGGTGCATCGCTACCAGGTTATTCTTAAGCCAAGAAAAATGTCACATGATGATGACAGAAGGTGTGGTATTAGGGAATTACATTTTTGCAGATGGAATTAGAGTATATCCAACAAAAATTGAGGTAATTCTTAATCTACCTACTCCACACACACAAACTGAGGTTCGTAGTTTCCTTGGTGCTTCAAGATACTATCGTAGATTTATGCCAAATTTTTCAAAAACCGTTGCACCTTTACATGCTTTGACAGGTAATGTAGAATTTCAATGGTCTGACAAATGCGATGTGGCTTTTGTAGGACTCAAGAAACTGATCTCAACAGTGCCAATGTTGAGAGGACCTAATTGGAAAATACCATTTCAAATCTCCACTGATGCCTTAGACATTTCCATCGGCGTTGTTCTAGGACTGGAAGAAGAAAAGAAACCCTACACCATTTATTTCATTAGTAAGAATCTAACTCCAAGAGAACTTAATTATATAGTAACAGAGAAAGAGAACTTAGTTGTTATGCATGCCATCAACAAATTTCTTCATTATATAACAAGCTATCCAGTTATCCTATATACTGATCATTCTGCCATTAGATATCTAGCTAATAAACCAATTACTAATGGACGGGTCACTCAATGGTTGTTATTATTGTAGGAATTTGATATTAACATCAAAGATAGACTTGGGAGAGAAAATATGGTCGCAGACTTCCTATCTCAATTCCCAAAAACAAATGACTCATTAACAACTGAGGATCAATTCCCAGATGAGCATCTATTTGTTGTCGACACAAAACCACCTTGGTACGCTGATGTAGCAAACTATCTAGCAGTGGGAAGATTACCAACACATTTATCATCTAGGGAAAGATGATTGATCTTCAAGCATAGTGCATGATTCACTTGTATCAGTGGATATCGTTTCCACACAGGAGATGATCTCCAGATCCAATGATGCATACGAGAAGACGAAATCTATGACATACTGAAAGCAAGACATGATGAGCCCTGTGGGGGGCATTTTTTAGACCACAGGACTAGACATAAAATCTTACAGATGGGCTATTATTGGCCCTCAATATTCATAAATGCCAAGAAATATGTCCAGACATGCGACAGCTGCCAGCGGATGGGGAAACCAAGTCAAGCTGAAGAAATGCCCTTGAAAACACAACTAGTTGTAGAACCATTTGAAATATGGGTGCTAGACTTCGTCAACCCCTTTAATCCAAATTCAAATCAAAAGGCCTATATTCTCATTGCAATGGACTACATGTCCAAATGGGTAGAGGCGGAAGCTTTACCAAATGCAACAAAAGAAGTAGTCATCAAATTCATTTTCAAATTGTTTGTACGGTATGGACTACCCAGAGAAATAATTACTAATGGAGGGTCACAATTTACAGGCCATAGAATCACAGCCACCCTGGACAACTATCACATCAAGCACAGAGTTACTTCTCCATACCACCCATAAGAAAACGGGCAGGTATAAAGCACCAATAAGGTCCTAGAGGCAATTCTGACAAAGACTGTCTCAACAAACCAATAGAATTGGGCTACCGAGCTCCCAAATTCCTTATGGGCTTATCGTACAACCTGGAATAACACCACTGGATACTCTCCTTACCATCTAGTCTATGGTAAAGAACCCATCTTCCCAATAGAATTCGAGATCAAGACCCTAAGAATGGCCCAGGAAATTGGACTAAATCTTACAGAAGCACATAAACGACACCTTCAGTGACTCAACGAATTAGATGAAGCACGCTTGTCTATTGTGGAGAACACAGTTGTTATCCAGCGACAGAGAGAAACCTGGCATGACACGCATATCAAGAATAAATCATTCAAGAAAGGTGACTGGGCACTCCTCTATGATTCTAGATTTCAGGACTTTCTTGGGAAATTACAGATACGATGGCTAGGGCCGTATGAAATTAATGAAGTCCATGATAATGGCACGATTACTTTGAGCATCATCAATGGGTCTGGATCACCCTTTCTGGTCAATGGACACCAGTTGCGACTTTATCACCATCCACCTTCAAAATATTCTTTCTATCAAGAAGTAAGTAAAGACCCTAGTGTGCAGATTTTGGTTGGCTAGGAAGGTAACCCAACCACCCCAACTCCATAAATGATGCATTCTGTTTATATTGTACATAATGTACATAGTTTTCCAACTGATTTCTTAGTTTTTTTGTTTTTTTAGTTTTATAAAAAGTCATCTAGGAAAGAAGAATCAGGACAGATAACTACAATTAGCATCGTCTTCTGTTCCATACTCCTATTTTGTTTTATCATACGGACTCTGTCTTTTACATGTTAATGACAATGTTGTTCCTTTCTCGCATGCCTGTTGTTCCTTTTTGAATGGAACAGTTGTTGTTCCCTTTCTCGTGCACCTGTTGTTTCCTTTTTGAACGGAACAACTGTTGTTCCTTGTCGCGCAACTGTTGTTCCTTTTTCTTTGCACGTCTGTTGTTCTTTTTGAACGGAAAAACTGTTGTTCCTTTTTCACACGTCTGTTGTTCCTTTGTGATCAAAACAACTTCTATTTCTTTTTCGCGTGTCTGCTATTCATTTTGAATGGAACAACTATTGTTCCTTTTTCATGCATATGTTGTTCCTTTTCGCTCGATTGTAGTTCCCTTCTTTACCATTCAAACGCTATCCATTCCTCTGGAAGTGCGGCTTTCATCAATTAATTTTCACCAGCACTGTTTCCAATCGTCATCACAATGATCTGTCATTTTTTTTGGATGGTCCCTCACACCTTAACAAAAAAAAAATCGTGGAATAATCTCTCTGAAATATCTTAAACCTTGTTCATAATCAATCACCACCATAAGTTGTTTCTTTCCCTTATATATACAAATATACCTGAATGATATTCTGCCTCTATATTATAAGGAGTCTTCAACACACTTTTACTTAGCATCTTTACACTTCCTTTTACCATCCCTTACTCTTAAGGAGTAGATGAGCCTCCCTTAAAACAAAAACAA